>VWPU01017560.1:0-10179 GCA_013398955.1 Callaeas wilsoni
TCTTTTCTTCTTTTATTTCGAAACTTGTACAAAAAGAAAATAAAAAAAATCTATTTCCAAGAAATCACCTTGTAAAGAATAGACCTTATACCTGTGCTTCAGGTTTCTTAGAGGTGCCAAGTAGAGAGCTAGCTCAGTTTTAGTTTCTCATGTTAGGAAATTTCTACACAGTGCATGTGCAGCTGATTCTGAGTGTGTAAGAAGGAATGACACTGATGCTGTACCAGGATGTAAACAGAAGCAAGAAGGGCTCAGAATTCCTTGTGGCTAGGCAGAGAAGCTGGCCTAAAAGCTTTGACAGAACTTTGACAGAAAAGAGTCTTAAGGTGTATGCTCTGCTTCCCCCCTGTTATTTAAGAAAATGTTTGTAGGCAAAATGAGTATTGAGCCATTGCTGTCCATATCTCACCTAATTTTCCTCTTCACATCAATGTCTTTTGTTGCATGAACAAGCCCAAGGCCAAGGTAGGCATTTCTGGAGCTCTGCACTTCCTCAGTTAAACTCAGAGTACAAAAAGCTCCAAGGTCAAACAATAGAGCACAGCTTCATGCTAGGAGTCATAATAAAATAAACAACTAAATTAAACAAAAATTTTCAAAGTAGGCTAAAAAAAAAAAAAAAAAGGAAATTAAATTAAATTCTGCTTAAATGTTCCTCTCTGAATGTCTTCATTCTGGACTAGCAGCGAGAGCAGAAACTCTCCCAGCCTTTGACTCCAGGCTGCTGCAAAACCTTTTCTACTCCTCTGTGAGTCATCCAGAGGCAGCAATCCAACTGAGGGAGCAGAAGTGGGAGTACTCATCTGCACTGCCAGTTTGGGGCTGAACCAGTTGGGTGGTGGACTTCACTTTTCCGGACAGGAATTTTCTCCTCTTCTGCTTGCTCCTCCACTTGTCAGATCAAGCAAGAAGCATTAGACAGACAGTGCTTCAGGGAAGTGTAACCTAGGGTCATGCCTGCTGGGTCAGGAAAGCTTCTGCACACAGTATTTTTCAGGGCAGTGCTCTAAGATGTTACCAAGACAGCAGCCAAATTTGTGCGCCCGTAGCTCTCCAAGATTGTAATCTTGTTCTTAACCCATTAATTGGAAAACCCAGAGGTGTGAGCAAATAAAATCAGAGTCACATCATCAAAGAGCAAAATAATGAATAGTATTTACAAAAGATACACTCAGAATTGACCATCTCTATTTTTATTTGTTTTTAAACATATTTTCACTTTGTACCTTCAGTATGTCACAAAGCACTGAGGGCAAGTGAGCCCTTCTCCAGTCCACCACTCTGTTGCAGAGCCAGCTCTCTCTGTCCTTTGTGCATATCAACCAGCTCCTCTGCCTGGTTTTCTTACACATCACATCCCTCTGTGATGCTGCACACAGAACAAATAGCAGCAGTGCACTAAGCCAAACACACCTTGTCAAGTGACTGCCATTACAATGTAAGGATTGATTTGCCGGTGGAGGTCCTGCGTATAAGCAGACATGGAAGCCGCAGCCAGGGTTAACAAGTTTCCACGTGGAGAATTTATTAAGAGCACAATAACAAAAGGACAATTCCAGTTGTTGCCTCTTAGATCCCAGCTATTGCAGGTTTGGGTTGGCCTCAAAACTTCCTGGGCTGAGATGAAGAGAGAGTTATATTTATACAGTCCCTGCACCTCTTCCAGGCAAGTGCTTCCAGCAGGTAGCTGTCTCTTTGGATATTAATGTTCACATACCCTCATTTTTGTTGTCAGCTGCAGCCTCTAGCAACCCGCCTCTGGTGATAACCTTGTCAGTTCTCCCTGGACAAGCTGGAAGAGTTGTTTTCTGAATAAGAGCTACAGTGACATCCCCCAACTTTGTGGGAAATGCTGCTGGTGATGCACAAGTGGCATCCACTTCTCCACTGCCAATTATGTCTGGCACCAGCGCCAGAATATTGAGCTTTGAATGAACACCATGTTCTAGATAAGACACTGAATAATGACTTGTTTTAGTAACAGGTCTTCTGTCTCTGGCAAAAGTAGAATGGAGCCAGGTGCTCAAGCAGCCTCCCGGAATGCCATCTGGATTAAAAGATTTTGAGATCCTTACCATACACTCCATCGCTCTTAGCACGGAGGCTGCATTTGGTTCTCCCTTTCCAGAAGGAAATGGAAGTTCACATGAGTATTTGACCAAGTTTGCATCAGGTGTGTGATCAATGGGCTCATATTGGATATTGATTATATATATGTAGGGCAGTGGGTTGGATTGACAAGACCTGTCATTTGCACCCCTAATATCTATGATTCTAGAAGTTTCTTATGGTTAAGTGGAAAGTGATTTAACTCAACAATGGGATAACCCCTAAAATCAGTAATTATGCTTTTATTTTTATTGGTTTTGAAAGAAAAATTGGATCTTGAATAACTTTTTTTTTTCCTTCTTTCTTGAAAGAGATGCATGACCTTTAAATACCACAGAGCTCTACAGACTTTGGGAAATATTTCTACATGAATAAATTTAGTTTTAAACCAAAACCACAGAATAAAAATGTTGATTGATATTTTCAGAGATCCTTTTTCTTAGGAAACAACAGCATTTATAAACTGTTTATTTGCCACTTGGATCCTTTAGAGAGGAAAACTTCATATTAATGCCTATGTGATAAAGAAAGTAGGATTCAGGTGACTTTGACTTGTGAGGGTGTAAAACATCTAGAAGTTTGTTGTACATCGTACTGTAAGGCTTGATCAGGAGCAACAGGCACATTTTGCCATTGGCGGTCAAAAAGAAAATTACAGGGTTTTGTGTAAAATCACAATGTTAATTTTCTTGTCATGGCTACACTTAGTCCTTTTAGAATTCTGTATATATTAGGCAGAAATGTCACCCATAACTTTCACCTGTCTGCAATGCTCTTCCCCCACCTGCACACAATCACACTACAAAGCCATGCTCTGGGCTCTGTGGGTCAAAATTTGTCAATCTTACAGAAGGATTCAAATCAGAGCTGAATTAAACAGCTGTGGTCCGGTTCTGCAAAATACTCAAGAAAGAGTAAACATACCTATTCAACAAAGTGTTTAAAGATGCTTTACATTTTTTAAGGTGCTCAAAACTCTTGAAGCTGAAGGCACACAAGCATTTTTTTAAGGCTTAAGCACATCATTTAGTAGGCAGTGAAAAAGAATTGCCATCATAGTGTAAGGCTTTGTGGAAAAATTAAACAACTGACAAGCATTACTTTGTGAATGAATTGTAGGTCATTCATAGGGATTAAAGGCTATTTCAGAGATTATTATTTTTCCCTGTATTTATTTATTTTGGTGTCATTCTTCTGAAAGCTCAAACAGACTAGAGATTGTTGAGCCTTCCAAGCCTAGGGAGAAATGCTCGTAGGAAATCTCTTTTGAAATTTTAAGAGCAAAATTGGATGAAATTATTTTAATGTAATGGAAAAATAATAATTTTTAAGAGGAAGTAATGTTCAATGTTGAAAATTATAACAATGTTCATTATTCTGTTGGGTTTCAGAACGGGCAGCCCCTTTGCACATATTTGCCATTAAGAATGATATAGCCATGTTGTTGGTTCTTTAATTAGTTTTCTAAACACATAAAAAACTAAACTGAATAAATCAAAATGACCTTTAAATTCCCAGAATTACAGCCTATTTAAATGGCCTTAATAAGGTAATAATAACCCAAGCTAATGGTAGTTCTACTTCTCTACCCTGTGTCTTTCCACGTGATATGTGACATTACTAATTTTAGTGTGATTGCAAATTATTCCCATAGTTCAGGTTTTATACAGTATTAATGTTGTTACCAGTATAGATTTGTCAGTAAAGATACAAAGAAAAGTCAGTCCCACTTAATAGTGGCTGATAAGTCAAAACAACTAAAAGAAAGAAAAAAAAGGCATGAGGAAAAAAACAAGGAAAAAACTGCTGCCACCTTACAGATTAATACACAAGGTGAGAAAGAAGTACAAGTGAAAAATAATGATTTAATTTCATTAAAGGTGTACTTAACCTGAAGTAGAGAACATAAAGGGGGAGAAATGTTACATGTAGCAAGTACCTGCTATTACTGCGTTTCTAGAATGAGAGCAAATATTTACTGCTCCTGCTATGTCCTTGTGGTTGATGTTATACATCAACCATTTTCCTGGTGTGAATCCAGTAAAATTTAGTGGTTTTTTCTAGACTTATATAATGTACGTTAAAGCAGAATTTGATGCAGAGATATCTGACATTATATAGTTACTTATTCTACTACTTATCTGGAAAATCATACCAGTTCTGCATACTTTTTTTTTTCTCCTGAGCTTGCCTGGCCCTTGGTCCAACCAGTTTTGTTATGTGCTTTACCTATAGCACACTTATCTGTCTCTGAGCTGAAATATAGCAGGTACCATAAACTCTGGAAAGTTATGTTGTTGCTTGCTAGATCCCAGTTGAGTACTGTAGCTGGATGTAAAAGCTCATGCCTCCTGTTCCACTCTAGTTTGAAGACAAACAAGTTAATGCAAAGCACAGATGGTCTGAAATAACCTGTTTGACCATGCTCTCACCAGAAGATAAATTAGCACGAATCCATTTACCAGTTCAAAAAAAGCAGTCATTGTACTGATTGTCAGCTCTTATTTTCCCAAATTTCTATCTATTCAGTTGACATTTAATTGATCAGGGTGCAAAAACTCGTTGGAGAACTGGTTTTCCTGTTGTTTCTTTACCTGTGGAGTACTCCAGGAGCAATAACAGACACTGCCTAAGCAAGAGGTATAAGTTATCCTCCAAAGCTGAGTCCAGTACAACTAATTTCCCTTACTTTATTAGAAAGCATTAAAAGTCATGTGTGTAGAGGCTCAGGCATGTGAATATGAAGGAGTAACAAATGATCCGGTGTCAGCTCAGCTGGGACAACTCACGTGTATTTACCCCATAGCAAATGTGAGGTAATATGCACTAAGCTTTTAAAAGAAAGACTTTACCCTACTTACCTTATATTCATCCAGGACTAAGAGTGTCTACATGGATTTGTTATCACAGTTTAGCTCACGTTTTTAACTAATTACATAAATAAATGATTTGTGCACCTGGCACACTAGGCCAGATGTTGTTCATATGCATAATAAAGAATCCTATCTTGCCTGCAGAACTTGCTTTTTAATCAAACAAGGCAAAGGGTGGTTGTTATTCCCTATTTTGCAACGGGGGAACAGACATGCCGTATGACTGGGAAGCTGGCTTGTCTTAGGTAGCACTACTAATCTGAGGGAAGACACAGGACTGAATTCAGATATTTAATGAGATAGCTGTGAAATCATCTTTCTGATCAGTAGGCAGACTTTCCCACCAGAGTAATTCCGTGGTTTTGTCTCACAAATATATGAGAAAAATGAGAGAAAGATCTGAGTATTTGAGAGATCTATCTGAGCTCTAGAAATATTTTACTCCTGGTGGCTCACAGGAGTCCTCTCTCAAATGCATAATTCAACTATTATTGTATAGGGAAAATGGATTATAGGGATAAAGCATTCAATGGGGTTTATGGACCATCTCTTGCAAATTGTGGGACTTGTGTAAAATGGGAAGGAAGCTCATTGCTAGAGCAACCTTCTTTATGGGTGTGCTCAGCACTTGATAGGAAAATGATTTCAGAACAACACTCTGAAATTGATTTAGTTACATTCAGGCTTCTGCTTACCCAAAATTCAGAAGAAATCAAGGAAAATATCACAAAAGGATTGTGGATTTATTGTACCTATTAAAAGTGCCACCCTAAACATCCTCTGCAAAAATCACCAACAAAAACCTTTTCCAGTGAAGAGAATCCAAGAAGCTCAATTTGCAGCCATGCATGCTCACTACTTTACAAGATCCACAGTTTGTATAACAACCTGGTCTTGAATGTGGTATTTATTTGCTCTACTACAGATAATTAAACAAGCAGAAAAGGCATGGGAATTATGAGGAGTGCCCAGCAGTCAAACATGTGTTTTGTGACCTAGCAATTTTACTTAGTGCTGTTTAAATCTCATCTTGTTTTGAAATAAATAAATAAATAACTATAGTATTACAACAGATATTAACACCAATTCCAGGAGATGTCTGAAGGTACCACAACAGTTAGGTTTGCACTTAAGGAAAATTCTTCAAACTGATGTTGGTCATGCTCTGAAATTAAAAGGAATAACAAGAAATATTAAAAGACGTCTATTTTTCGCCTCCTTTCATCCCGATGCAACTCCTTTCCTTTTTCCCAGAGATGATAAGTACCTAGTAAACATACATGTACATACATCCCATACAGGTCAAGCTACATGTCATCTTAAGCTTGCCACTCCTTCAAAGACGATGAGCAAAAATACATTCAAATTTCCTATACAACTATGCTAAAGTCAGAGTCATGAATGCTACTTCCATTTTGAATGTTTGCTGTATTCAAAGAGCACTGTAACAAATCTTTAGAAGGGATGTTTTTTCCAGAAAGTTGATTTTGTGGGGTCTTTTTCCCACTTAAATGAATATTTATTTGCATATGGGAACATGTGCTGACAAATTTTATCCAGTAGAATAAAGAAAAGGAGCAGGGAATTAAATGGAGGAAGACAACATGGCCTAGTAAATAAAGTAACAGACTTGGGGGAATCAGGAGACCTAGATACTATTCCCAGCTCTTCCCTGCAGTGTGACTTTAGGCAAGTCTCTGAGAAAGCTTTTCCTCACCACTCTGTAGTCTATTTATATTGTAAACTCTTCAGAGCAAGCACTGTCCTTTGCTGCAGGTTTCTACAATTGCAAAGGAACTCGTTTTGGCATTGGAACATCCTACAAATAGTAATTGAAGTGTGCCTCCATTATCCACTTGTCAGTGAAAATGTTAATCTACCTTTCTGCAGCCAGTCCAGCTGCAGACAGTTCTTGCTAGTACGCAGTATCCAGATCATAGAAATAAACAAAAGTATCCCAGGAATAAACACAGGAATTTAGTGACTTCAGCAATTCCAGTGCAATGTCCCACTGCAAAAAAAACTAAACGAGATTGTGAAAAGATATTAATATAGGGTTTAATAAGAATATAAGCACATGGTCCTTCCTCTAGAGATAAAGTTATAAACATATGAGAAAAAAAAAGTAAATGGAGTGGCCTGGCATTCAAAAAGCACAGTATGTCAGATAGAGAGGAATGATTTTCTTCTTGGGAAAAGAGTTGGAGGGAATAAGGGGACCAAAGTCCCTTCTGTTAACATCTCACTATGTTCTGTGCATGCTTTGCCTCAGATAATGCAGCAGAAGCTGTGTTCACCCTAGTACTTCATCCTTCCCTAAAGGAAATTACTATAGCCAGAGAGTGTGAAATTGTGCATTTTGTCCTCACAGAAAAGTATTAAAATAAAAAAAGATGGAGCCTGGCAAGAGAGGGTTATCCACATAACTCTAACATCCACTACAAGGACAGGAGGTTAGATTCTTGTGGCACAGAACGTTAAGTTGAAATGTGGGAGCTTTCCTGCATAGGACACAGTCGTGGATGTTTTTTGCTGAACTTTTGGAGAAGTGTTCAGGGCTTGAACTTCATGCTGCAGCACAGAACAAAAGTTAAGCAATCCTGAAATACTGTCTTAATGGTTTTTTTTCTTTAATGCAGTCATTTCTGACATCTACTTATGTAGGCATTCCTACTTTTAAGTTAAAGGCCACATTGTAAATTAAGCACAAATCTGAGCTTATTCTTTACTCAGAGTTCGATCACCATTGACAGAGTCATTTTTCTCACCTCAGTGAGAGTGGGGCACAGAGCAAATTTTCGAACTCGGGTGGAATTAATCCTAGGTTATCTCAAACCCTAAAGTGAGAGCCATGTACCATGAACTCTGATCAAAGGAGGCATGCACAGAGCACAACATACAAGAGCTTAATCCTACTTCAAGCATAACCATATTAGCCCTTCTGAGTAGCAATGTGACTTTATCAAGCCCAGTCTGCAGATTGTGACAGCCAGCATGTATCAGATAACAAAAAGTCCCTGCAACTCAATATGTATAACTTAACATTAGTGCTGCAGGTACAAACAACTCAGTGGACTCAGGTAGTTATATTACATTTGCAATAGCTTTGAGCTCAGCCCTGACTAATTATCAAACACTGACTCCCTTCCCAGAGGGATTTTACAGCCCTTGCTGCAACTGATGAACATCTGCGGTGGGTGGACCTCAGCCAGCAACTAAGCACCCACCCAGATTCTCACTCGCACCAGTCCCCAGCAGGATGGGGGAGAAAACAGGAGTAGCAAAACCAATAAAACTTGTTCAGTGCTCTAGAGAAGGCAAGAGGGAGAAACCCAAGCGATACAAAGGCAATTGCCACATCCCACAACAAGAAGGATGCCCTGCCAGTCTCCAAGTAGCAGCTGAGTTAGAACACAACCCACACACACTCTCCAGTTTCTATTGCTGAGCATGGGGCCATGTGGTAAGGAATATCCCTTTGGTTACTGTGGGTCAGCTGTCCCAGCTGTGTCCCTCCCAGCTTCTGGCCCACTCCCAGGCTGGCCATTGCAAGGGGACAGAGTAAGAAACAGGAGAAGTCTTGACACAGCAAACACTGCTCAGCAACAGCTAAAACAGTGGCGTGTTACCAACATTGCTTTATTCAGAAATCCAAACCACATCAATATGCAGGCTGGTGTGAAGAAAGTTATTTCACACCACACAGATCCAGCACAACAACGGAAGATAATTTCAGTTTGATATATTTGCCCTCATCATTTGCCCATTCTCAGCCTGACCCTTCAGACACCTTGTGTTTGAAAGAGGGTCAAATACAATCCTGGGATAAACTTACAGTGAGTTTGTTATAACTCTTGAATTTCTTTGAGATTCCTTTAAGAAAAGTGTCATTCAGGACACCATGTAAACCAGTGACTTTCGATGTAGGATTTAATATGATATTTCAGAGGAGTCAGCTAAGTATGAACTATACAAAAATCTGCCCATACATCAAAAAAATTTAGGAGCCTGAAAGCAGGGAGGGTGGAGGGAGAGAAAAACTGACTTTAGGAAAATTTCAAGATCATATTGATAATGAAATTTATTTTTGATTAGTATAACACTTTAATTTTAATGTCAAAAACAAAACAATCAAGGACATTAAAAATTCAGATGCAAAAAAAGTTTTTATATTACCAGTGAAGTTTCTTGTCATCTTCATTTAAAATTATTTCTTTCTATCCTTTGACATATTCATTTGTCTTTGCATTTTTTTTTAAATTTACTTGTTTAAAAGTTTTCTGCGTTCAATAGCAGCTGGAATCCTACAATGAAATTAAAACCATGTAGGTGCCAATATATATATTCAATAGATATGAGACTAAATTAAACTAATTGACATTTTATTAATACTCTGCTGTTTGTTCCCGCAGAGTTAAAACCGTACTCTAGATCCCATTATATGAAGATATACTCTGGACCATCTGGTGGCCAAACATTTCTGATTATAAATAAGTCATTTTTTGTTAATTATTTATTTGGGACCTTTTGTTTATTACACAAAAATCTGGAAAGTGAGAAGAAATAGCTAAATGTGCTGAGGTTTATAATACATCTTTCATAAACGAAACTACTTTTTGCAGAAAAATCTGGTTGAGGCAGGAGAGGATGCTGAATATTCATTTGAATTAGAAAACTCTTTCTGAAATGATTCTTGTTTGCAGCCCTTTTGGCTTCACTTTTTATGAACACACAGGCTGTTACAGAAGACACTCAGAAGCAGTAAACACTTAGTTGTAACGTTAAACTCTAAGAAGGAAGGAAACTATTTTTTTATTACAGAGAATGAAAAAGGATAGGCACTTTATGAAAAAGAAAAGACGGTAAATACCTTTGATACTGATAATGAAGTTTTGGGAGTAAAGGAAAGCTGAAGGCTTTTCATCACTGAAGGTCTTCAAGAACTTATCAACTACTATCAGGAATGATTGGGATAAAACTGATCTTTTCTTGAGGATGTACACTCGAGTTTTTGACAATAGACTACTTACTTGGTTTCTCAACATAAGTTCCAGATGTGTTTTTAATATTCACAACTATATATCTCCATGTGTTTTTGATAATTGGCAAAATTTTGAACTTTAACCTTCAATCAATGTCCTAAATACTGTGAGACATTAAAAAAAAAAAAAAAAAAAAAAAAAAAAAAAAAAAAAAA
>VWPU01017560.1:10197-26192 GCA_013398955.1 Callaeas wilsoni
CATGAGGTTTGGCTAGCCATTGGTTTCAAAAGAAACTTGAAATAAAGACCAAATTTCATTGGGTTCACTTAAAAACCTGAATTTCTTGCTTTGTCTCATATCCTGTATTCTAAACAAACTTCCAAATATCCACGTTGGAGGATTACGAAAGGCTACAATGTCCAAGATGCCTTATTAAATTGAACAGTTATTTTTCATTCATATTTGAAACAAAGGCAATATCCATTTCTGAGCATTGGACAAAACGTAGACCAACCATAACCATCCAGAAATAGAATCCATTGGTCCAGGGCTTTGGGATCTAGGGAAATCCCTGTCTGACTGCAAAGGAATAAATATGTTACAGTTAAGAAAATGTCTAGCCATTGAAACAAAGCATTGAAGACACTTTTGAAGGAAAAGCAGAAGTTACAGTGGTAAAACTGAAGAAGACATTTGTAGGCAGGGGCAGAGAACTTAGCAAGAGAGCTGTAAGAGTGGCAAAGTTTGAAAGATAATATTCCTTATTGAGTAGGAATGACAAGCAAATGAAGAAAAGCAAAATTTCTGTATTTTTTTTTTTTATTCGCTGCTTGTAAAACAGACAATTATCTGCTATTCCTGAAAATCCTTAACCTCATGAGCAAGAAGAAAGAAGTAGCTGCCTAGTTGCTCTCAGTCCCTCATCAGTGTGGATTTCTTCCCCTATTCTCTTCTGCTGGGCTGGTTCAATGTCAGTTTTGATCTCCCTAGTTAGGGGTAACTTCATAATATTGTTTGTCTAAATATTTTTAATCCTAACAGAGCTTACTATCAAGTAATTACCCTTCCTAGTCAAAATTGAAATATTTCCTTCCACTTATTTCTCACATTGATTATAATTATGAAGATGGCTTCTTTTGCTTCAGATGGAGCATGCAAAAAGAGGTGGAGTGAACAGTGTACTGTCCTCTGGATGTACATACATATGATCCTGATATACAGTTGAGGTCCTCAAGCAATGTCGATATATACCTCTAATTTATTAATACTAATAAAGCATTCATAAATACAGAAGTGAATGGAAGTTCAGATATTGGTTTTCCACTATTATGTGGGTTGTCTCAAAAACCAAGATACCATTATTAGTAGAAAAGGGAAAGAGAATAAATCTCCCTCGTTTTATTGTTTCTTTGTTTATTTGCTTGTTTTATTTGGTTGGTTGGTTGGTGTGGTTTGGTTTCTTGATTTGGATTTTTTTCCCACTTGATTAGGCCTGTCAGTGGGTTTTGGGGAAAAGCACTGTTTTGGATTAGGGTCACAAAGAACCTCACACCACTTCAGTAGCTCTCCAGCCTCAAATGTCTTGTAACAGTCAAAGAAACCATTCTTGGCAGCCATTAAAATCACACTCTGTTATAAACCTTTACATGGTTTATAATGTAAACAGTCTTTGTAGTCATGCAGCACAATTTTCTGTGGAACACAGAATTAATTCATGAGGCTTTGAGTTAATTCTTCATGGAATTAGAATGGGTGTTAAACAAAGAATAAGGATAAGGAGACAGTGGAGGAGGAGGAGAAGGAGGTGGAAGGACAAAAATGGTGAAGGAAACAAAGTGCCAGCAATACAGATTTTACTAGTGCCAATATAATTTTTGTTTTAATGTTTTTTTGGTTTGCGGAGTTTTGATAGAGATTTTTTGTTCTTTGGTGTCATTGTGGAGTTTCTTTTTAGGGAGAAAGTGTTATTTTTTTTACTGTTCAAGTGCTATCCATTGGATATTTCCAATCCTGTGTTTATTATATGAATGAATAATCTACTTCCTTTGTTCCTGTGAACACTTACGATCTCAGTTTGTCTTCTTCCCAGCATAGTCTAATGTAGTTCATTATTTCCTATGGAGTTGAAAAATAAATAAAAATTATGGTGAGGACTGAACAAAAATGGGGTTGAAAACATGGAGCAGCTTGTGCTCAGTAAGGATAGGTAGTGTGAGAATTGGGAAACTTGACAGAAAGAAATATTTGCTATCCCTAGGAAGGTGAAAAGGACATGACTGATATGTACATTTTCCCTGGGAAGAAGTAAAGAACAAGAGAGGAAAGCATGAGCAAGGAAAAGGGGTTTGAAGTCATCAGAGTGGCACACACTGAGTGTATTCCCCTGCTTGACGGGCAAAACAGAAGAGAATCAGAGTGGATAATAGAGGGAGACACAGAGACCCTGATGCAAGGAAGCAGGAGTTCCATGCACTAAAAGAGAAAGAGGCTCTGGTACAGTGCAGTGGACTAGCCTGGCAGGAGCCGTGCCAGATGCAATGGGTGCGATGGCAGAAACATCCCAGTGGGCAAGAGTAAGCGCTATGAGCCAGGAAAATTTAAAAAAATCTTAAATACAGGAAAGCCCGTGGAAATTCTCTTTGGTTTGCACCGTTGCATGTTCCCAAAGTACTTTAGAGCAGTCTCACATCCCTGCTAATCCATTTCAAAATGTGCGTGTCTGTCAATAAGCTGCTAGGTCTTCACTTTGGGAGCACTGGTTTTCCTAGTGAAATGTACTGCAGAACTAGGGGCAGCCAATAATGCAGATCTCCCCAAAGAGCTCTGGGAAAGTGTGACCTGCACTTTATCCACCAATCTAGAAGCTTCTTTAGATAACATTTCCATTTATATCGTCTCAGAATTTTTCAGATTCTGAACTAGATCTACCAGCCCAGCCAATATCACAGGGAGGTATTGTTTAGGATTTAGGGGAATTATGCTTCTCCTACAAACCATGGGGCTCGTTCTGCTTCCTCCCTACAGAGCTAAAAAACTAATTTGCATGATGTTGAAAAAGAGAAATCTTTTCTGATGTTTTTTTCTTTGAATGTTTTATGTGTAGAGCTATGTTCATTCCCTCCATGGTGGTGATTATTCTGGAAATCTGACTGAATAACTGTGCCTAAGTATTTACATTTCAATATTATATTAAATGATCACTCATATTATCCACTCAGTACAACAGAAACTATCTATGTGTCTCCTTCAAGGCTAGGAGAGGCAAAACCACAGGAGGCTGCATTTCTTTCTTTAGGACAAAGTCTAACCATGAAAATGCATAACCAGTCATGAGCCAGTTGTATTATACCAGCCTTGGAGAAAAAACACAGCCAACCTTCCTGCATTAGCACAGTTGAAGGATAAAGCTGCTGGCTTTTGGGTCTGGCATGATTTTGAGCCATGCTGTGGCTAATCCAGAGAAAGGAGAAATAGCAGAGAGGAATCTGGAACCGTTTTTATTTCCCTATATTAATTTTTTGCTGTTCTGCTGACAGCTTACTGTGCTGCTGTTTTATTTTGGTGTGGTCATGTCTACAGACAATCAAGAGGGACCATGTGTCTCAGTTTTCCAAACCCTGTATGAGGCCCAACTCACTCCAATTGCCTGCCTTCAGACACCCAATAGTTCAGCTCATGGATTTTCCAATATTTGAGGTAAGTAAAAACTAATATGGGGCTAGTGTTTGGCTGTAATATACATTTTAGAATCCCTAATGCTCATTTCTCCTAATATAATCCAGGTCAACAGGAAGAACTGTGTCTGTCCTTAACAGAACTGGACTGGTTTGGTGAGTTATTTTATGCTTTCAAAGAGCTGAGTGCATTGTGAATATCATTACATAGACTGTATGCTTGATCATACAAAATAGGAAATAGTGACCAGAGCTAAACCGAAAAGCTGGCCCTATAACTTCAAAGGAAAGAAGAAAAGGAAAATAAAGGTGCCTTCAGAGCAGCTTTTGTACCTGCACACACTAAGGTTAATCAAATCTTATGCTTCAGAGTATATGGCTGATTAGCTTGTGTCTGGAAGCACTTCCCCTTATTTGCCATTCTACTCTTAGCTGCAGAAAGAACAAAGTTCATGTTAGTTCTAGGATATTTTTTGTCATTTTTCCCCTCATTCACTTGCCACAGAAACTTTGAAAACTACTGGTTGTACTGAGAAGTGCCCTATGCAGAACAGCTCTCCTCTGATAAGGAGATTGGGAAGCCTGCAAGCTTTGATATGTATTAGAAAACAAAATTATTTTGCCCTTATTGCTGTGAAGTGCCTTCTTTCTTACAAAGCTTTTTAACTGAGAATGAATTATACTTTTATGAACCCTTGAGGTAGAGAGGTCTTTTCTCTCCTGCAACCTTTGGAGATATCTTTGAACTATGATTTAAATTGTAGAGAGACTAAATGGAGTCTAGTGTTGTGTGTTTTGATTTGTTTTGGTTTGGCTTTTAACCTTAATAGTTAAGTAGGAATGTCCAGAATGAAATCTCAGGACTCTCCTTCATTCTCTCTCGTTCTCTCTTTCTCCTTTCCATGTGAGATCCTCTACATCCTGCTAATCTTCAAAGTCCTGTGTAAACCTACCTATTAATTTTGACATTCAGTTATTTTTTCTTTTTTTTTCTTTCTTTTTTTTCTTTTTTTTTTTTTAGTTATTTTGACTTGCAGGTTTGAAGAGGCACTAACTCTGTCCATTCAGTACAGCTCTATCGACTTCATTACCGTTCTGGCAATTTACTCTTGGTGAAGAGTTGGCCATGGGGCCTGTAAGAATTTATGATGTCAAGGTCATGTAATTACAGGCATTTATGATTTCGTGAAGAGTTTAAAGCGCAGGTAATTTGCAATGTAATTGTTAGGGTTTTAAGCACCTGTGTGCATGCCTGGCCTCACCGACTCTCACGAGGGTGAAGCACGTGCCTGAGCCATCCACCACGTCAAAAACCACCACTGGCAAGCCACAATCTGTTGAGAGCACTTCTTCCACTCTCCATCTCATCCTGTGACCTGGGTCCAGGCTGTTTCAAGTGATGCAGGATTTGAATGATTTCGCAAAGGGAATTTTCACTAAAAAACCAAAGATATCAAGCAGAAGACTGGATTGTTACGTAACTTTAAAAATGAAGTGGGCAAAACTCCAACCTTGAATTGAGGGTATGGAGAAAGTGGGGTTCATGTGTCAGAGAGGACATTGGCTGTGTGTATTGCACAGCTGTAGATATTAAGCAGTCTTGAGATGTACTATGGATTAATTATTCTGTCTTGACAGTCTTGGGAAGGTAAACATATTTTGGCTTCTGAAGGCCACTGTGGGAAATAGAAGGGGAAGCTTTAGGCAAGATTTTTTTTTTTTCCTACCTCAGATAAAGTTCCTTATTAAGCATCTTGAAGAAAGAAACTTTTGCATAATGCCTGACGCTTGTCATTTGCTTCCTATCTGCTTAATAAAAGCAGCAATCAAATTTTTCCTTGAAAAAGCCAAATCTGATTGAATTGTCAGAGAATTTTGGTCAAGGGATTTTTGGATACATGCCTTACACTACTCTCATCAAAGCACCGAAATTACCTGTAGCCAAAAGGGACTTTCTATAATAATTACAGAGGTCTGGTACCTGATGGATGTGTTATCACCACACACAACTAAAATTAATTAGCTACATATTTCTTGATGAAGTAGCCAGTAAAAAGCAAACAAACAAAACTAAAACGCCACAACAACCCTCCCCTTCCAAGAAAAAAAAGAAAAGAATCTTGAAATTATGCAGAAAAATGAATGAAAGTTAACTACTCAGATCATAATATATCTGACCTTCTTAGACTGACCTTACTACTTTGATAAAAAATACGCAAGAATAATAGGGCTCTTTCTAGTTATGGATTGCCATGATTTCATAGGTTTACTCTTATACCTTGTGGAAGAGAAAACAACTATTTCTTCTAACTTATAAAAGGCAGCACAGAGAATCTTTTTAGTTCACTTCCTTAGTAAAAATGTCACTTGTAATTCTCTCTATTATGAACTATAGGTTTATTTGGAATAAAGAATAGTCCTTAATTAAATTACATTTTTAAGGTTTAATATGTTTACATTTTTATTGCAGGGAAGAGAGCAGCAGTTTGCTTTCAACTTATGTGTCTGCTTGCAACACTTTCTCAGCCACCAGAAAGAAGATGAAATTTGGTGGAGCATAAGCATTTATTTTTATATTATACCAGATTTTCGGAATATCTTTATGTATTTATTTATAATGTTTATCAGCACTCTAATGCTAATTTAATCTCTCTGAAAAAAAATGTGTCATCAGGCTTGTAATGAATGATAGATTGGGAAATAGGGAATTGATAATGTTTTGCCATTTCAATGTGGTCTGAAATTCTAGTTTAGATCTACACTTAGGAATTATTTATATCCTCTTATGTCATATCAATTTAAATAATATTCCACTCACCGAGGCATAAAGAATAATGTTAATATTAAAGTTTCTATTTAAAATTTGCTAATTGCACATGAAGGGGTTATATCTGCTGCATTCAGGCTTTTTAAATTTAATTTTATTGTATTAGAAAATCTATGAGGTTAAATCTGCAGAAATTATTGCTTTTAAATGTTGTATAATAAGAATCTTGCTGCTGTTATGAGCACTGAAAAATGTGCCTTCATCTCAAATAAGCCTTGTTAAAGCTACAGTTCTGGAACCGCCAGGATTTAATACTAAATTTGGGCCTGATCCAGCTCAGCTTTACTCAAGTGAGTAGTTCTATCTCCTCTGAAGAAATCTGTGCCTGAGCAAGGGTTACTGGACATCCCTCTGCAAAGTTATTGATCGGGGGAAAGGCTGGGAATGGAGAAGAAATAGGCATGAATATATAATTTCCACCCATCTAGGCATTGGCCTCCAAAATTAATAAGTCTACAAGAAGCCTGTTTTAGAGGCAAGGGGCCAAATAAAAAACTGAAGCCTGTGACAAAGTGTTAAAAGACAGTGAAGACTTGTTTTGACCCATCTCCGCACACCTGGACCAGGTGGACAGTGTCTGAGGATTGCAAGAAGGGTGAGGACTCTGCAGCTCCACGCAGACAGAAGATTCCTCTGCTCTCCGACCACTCTCAGCTCCTGCTCAGTGTGACTCGGGGCCAAAATCAGGAAAGCACACTGTCAATAACGGTTTGCTTGATCAGACCCCTTAGGGGAAGTCACCAGAAGTAGTTTTATCCCCTGCGAAAGGAAATTATTAAAGCAAATATGAGTCTATTGACTACTGAAGTCATGTGGAAAACAGTCATTGACTTCACCCTCAGCAGGAAATGGCCCAATGTGACTGTAAAAGTTATGGACTTAAGTGAGTGACACTTTGCTTGTTGTAATGCCAAAAAACAAATCAAGTTATCTTGCTTTCTGCTCTAAGCACAGATACTAAGCTTGAATCTCTTCCCACTTTCATACAGTGGTATCATTCCAGAGGAAAATTCTTGATGACAACAGGATTAAATCATGAGAAAATTTATGAGAGAGCAGAACCAGTCCCATTTGTCTATGACTGATATTTTGAATACCTGAAACTTTAAAACTTCCAGATTCACATTGGGCAGGTCTCTGTCTTCTGACAACATATGCTTTTAATTTTTAGCCCTAGATGAATCTGAACAGTTTAATATTTCATTTCAATTAATCATCAAAATATTAGGATTCTTATCCTAGTTTGAAGCTGCTGAGTTTGAGCTATTTGTCTTGGAATCTTCCCAGGACAACCTACCACCACATTAGATCAGTTTTGTGTCTTAATTGGTACCATGAAGAAAAACAGTAATCAATTAAGTTGTCAATTAACAAACAAACAATTCTTCAGTGTCCAGGGAGATTTTCTTGCAACATGAATTGGGAACTTTTCTATAATTTCCAGACAATATTTATATTTCTGTGTATACGTATGTATGTGCATGCACACACACACACATGCATGTATAATTTAAGAGTCTCCTTAATGTTATTGCAATTATTTCCCTCCAATCTTTAGTGCTGCTCTGGAAAGAATGCTACTGAGCTCAAACGATGACACTGATAGCTGAGAGGCATTCGTTTTGCAGTGGCTAATTAAGCGTATGAAGGCCACGTAAAGGATTGGTTCTATCAGCACACACTCACCATCAACAGCCTGTCCCCTGCAGGGTTAAGAAGACGACGTTAAATGATCACCTGTCCCAAACACCAAATGACAGTTTCAAGGTAGTAAATGAAGCCTGAGGTTATTGACAGATGAACTTGATTCTTAGCTTTGCAATCAAAGGAAGAAAACAGTTGAGGAAAATCACCTTCTGAAAGCTTGGACACCTCTAAACAGAATTTTGCATTGCCCCTTTTTATGTGTTTTCCAGAGATGCTCCTTGGGAGAAATTCTCATTTCGATGAATGTTCAGGCTATGCAAATCTTGAGCTCACAGCTGACACCCCTTGCAAGCCCCGCCTGCCCTCCTCTAGGGATGAATTACCCCTCCAGTACAAATTACACATGCACACCAGATGGGGTGAATTGAATGCTCTAACTAGAAACAGAGGGAGAATGATCTTGTGTTTAATATGAAGGTCAGGGACTCAAGAGACTTTGATTCTATTCCTGGCTCTGCCCCAGACCTTGTATAACTTTGGGTGACTTGTTTAATCGTTCTGCCTTGGTTCTTCTCATCTATAAAATGGGAATGGTAATACTGTACTACGTTGTCAGGGTGTTTCAAAACTAAATGACTGCTGGTAAGATGTACTGCAATCTATAGCTGAAAGAGAACACAGGCCATTTGTTACTGCTAATAATCATTTGGGGCAGGAACTTCAACTTTCTTATGTCTTCTAAAAATATATATATTCAGGCTTATAAGTCTATTTTTAGGGGTGCTTTGGAGTTGTTTCCCTCTAAGAGTCTGAAAATGACACAGAAAGTAAAGTTGTGAGAATATACAAAGGAATACTGGGGAATTAGCTTTAAAAATGTGTGTGTGGTAAGAAGGAGGGGAGAATTGTTTTGTGCCACTCAAGGTTGTTTTTTTCTTTTCAAACAATGAAAAAACCTCCACCAAAAAAAACAAAAAAAAAAACCAAACAAACACGAAAAAAACCAAAACCCCAACCAACCAAAAAAAAAAAAGACAAAAAAAAAACACCCAAAAAAACAAACATGCAACCAGAAAACCTCAAACAAACAAAAAAACCCCAGCAACAACAACACAACCAAAAACAAAAAAACAAAACAAATCAAAAAGACCAAATCAGAGAAAGAAGGAAGAAATTACTTCATCTTTTGGAATACCCTGTTTATTTCTGCCATTTGAAATCTCTATTTTGTCTAGCTTAATTGCAAAATGAAATAACCTACTCATCAAGTAATGATATTCCCCACATATAGACACACATAGCCTTTTTCAAGAGAATGTCTCAGCAAAGTGTTTGACTGTTCTGGCATATTTATGTCGTATTTTGTTTCTAGAGAGGCACATCAAACAAATTTTTTACTGGTTTCCTTCCCTTGCCTGTTCCCAGGCTGCTTCTGTTGTTAGAAAATTTAAAACCTAAAAATATCCCTCTGCCCTAATGGAAGGAAATGAACAGATTTACTAAATTATAATGATTGTATTCTGTATAATGTTATCGATGAGTGACAGCTCTCTAAACACCTCTCTGGATTACAGTGCCACTTTGCCATTGTATAGGATCTCTACATCAGAGGATCTCAAAGCATTTTCTGGAAAGTGATTAATTAATTAACCCTAACCATCCTGTTTTTTCTCTGTTGGAGTCAAAGGAAATTTTTTTTTTGACTGATTTCAATGGCAGCTGGAGGTCGGGCTGTATGATTAGTACTCCTGTAATTCGCCCACTGCCAGCTCTCCCCAGAACAAAAAGGCAACACAGCTCTCTCTTTCATAGACTCCACTGTCGAAAAGCCTTATCCAGGTAAGTTCCTGCATACTGATCTGCTCCTGAATTCAGTAAGACACCTCTCAGGGAGGTTTAGCAGAATCTGGCCCTGCATAATCAAATGCCCTCTCTGATTTGATCTTGTTGGTAAAGTTTCGAATATCAAATATTCTGATACAAATTCTCGCCTGGATTGAGAAGTGATTTATTTTAATGGAATGGTATCGAGGCCCCCTTTTGTTCCTCCCCCCGTACACCTAGGAAAGAAAGGACATCCTTTTTCTCCCTCAATGAGCCTGCAAATCACTAATCCCCCTGGAGTCTGAATATCTATTCAAAAAAAGTAGCTAACTCAGAATCTGTTCTCATCTTCTCGTTCCTATAATTAAAGTTTTAAATCCTCAACTGTAGAGGTCAAATAGCACATGTAGAACATTTGCACTCCAGCTTACTGACTGTCAGCACAGGGCCAAATCCTTAAGTTTTTATGCAGTCAATGTAGTTGACAGAATTTTTCCTGGAGTTAGGGCCAGATTCAGCCTATTCCTATTGTTCAGATCAGTAAACTAAGGCACAGAATGATTATGGATAGGCACAGATACGTGCTGGTGGCATAAAAATGAAAGGTCTGGGTGTCAAATCACAGGCTTCAAATGCTAAGCCTAAAATGAATGTTGCAAACATGATATGTGCAAAGGTAAAATAAATCACTTTGTGTCAGAAAAAGAAAAAAGAAGAAAAAAAAAAGTTACTGAAGAGGCTTGGGTTTACTTTGTTGATTCTGCCAAAGATTTTTGATCCTGATGTACTAGGTTAATTGTCGAGTGCTGCTTTAGACTCTCAGTATGCAGCAGGATAAAAAAGTAGATCTCCATAACTCTTCACTGAAGATCATTTCTTCAAGAAAAAATGAGCAGAATTCCATTTATATGCATGTTCACATACGTATATATATATATACATATTTGTATGGCCTCAGAGAGAACTGGAATATATGCGAATTTACATGCTTGAGTTAGTTCAACAAATTGTGTCCCATTCATTCCTGCCCAGGTATGCAGCCTGAAGATTATGAGTCTGCCGTGTGACTGGAGATGGGAGGGGTTTGTGTGTAAAACTGCTCCTACGCTCACCACCAGCCGCAGAGCACAGCCAGTCAACCCTTCGCATCCTCTGCCTGCCATCTCTGTTGACTGTATAACATGAAAAAGTGTTTTATTCTGTATATTTACAGCAGAAAGAGAGGCAGAGGTGTTCTGAACACTGGGATCTATTGCATACTGTAAACTGCAGACAAAAGGAAAGGATTGAAATAGAGGGCAGTTTGAACCTGGCTGTCAGTACAATGGGAAATGTCATAGTTTAGCCACTCTTATTTCATGATTTCCCGTTTAAACATAGAAGTTAAAAAATGGAGAATCATAAGCAAACCAGATAAAAACTTTTAGATCAAAGCCTTCACACCACCTCAAACCTCTACTGATAGTGAGCAAAACATATTTAATTATTGTTGACATAAATTGACTTCACACTAAATGAAATCGACTTTGAAGTGTTCTGTTAGGTGATTTATTGTGTTTTACTTTTGCCACGATCTGCATGATTGCCACGTCCACACAAACCAGAAATCTGACTTTCTACTTGCAGAGCTTTGTGGTGAACCAGATGTTGTACCTGTTGCACTGTTATCATTAATGCTGCACCTAGTGAGAATAATCTGTTACTTCGTGCTGAACCTTATATAATCACCCCAATGTCAATTTGCTGCTTCTCTCTCTGGACTAGGGACCAGGGGTTTTGACTGAGCCTCTCCCTGAATATTTGCAGGAACACTGGTCCAAATTCCTTCCACTTGTCTTTGTCTGGCTACCTAAGGGTCTCATTTAGGAATGCCTGCTCTGTGGAGCTGACTGACTGGAAGGCAGGCAGCCTGGCTGGTGCTAGAGATTTTAAGTGGCCATCACTGTCTTATTATGATTATTCTTGTAGTGAAGCTCTCCTGTGAGGAGATATATATAACCTTGCATGTGATGAAGACAGGTGATTGCAGCAGGAGGCAAAAAATACACAATGTGCCATCACCTCAGCTGAGTAGTGTGGGAGCAATTTAACTTTACTCATATCAGAATGCAGGTTAATGCATTTTGGGATTTAGTTTCTTTTGCCCTTCCATTATTAGCAAATATATATCAGCAGAAAACAATCATTATTTGACTAAATTATCATTTAAAAAAAAAAATAAAAAGAGAGGGGGTTTTTCCTAGCTTAGGCCAGACATACAGTGTCTGGAGACACTTGAGAAACAGGAATAGACTTCAGCAATTGTTCTAGTTCTACCTTTTGTATTTCAGTTTATTTGAGTACAAAAATACAGGCAGGATTTTAGGTCTACCAAAAAATCTACCAAAATATAAAAGCCCAAAAAAAAAAAAGAAAAAAGAAAATAATCCCCCTTTGCCATCATTTTATTGGAAATCAGAACACAAATCTCTGAAAAATAAAAGCTTTTCAGTTTGTTGTTAAGTAAAATATGCAATACTAAAATTCATTATATGTATTTTTTTTTCAGCCAAGTTATAGTACTTATGTTATACAAACAAGGGAATTTGTAAGAAGGAGGTTTCGGTCAATACAATCAATATCCATAAGAAAAATTTACTTTAGTCATAAATTTTATTTGGAATTCATATGGAATAATCTATTTATTTTCACACAGATGCACAAAAAACCCATCATAAATAGGACAATTCTGTCACTTTTCTGCTTTGTAACGCCCTTGGAAAGGAAGGGAAATTTTGACTCATTGCACACCAAAAAAAGTACACCAGGCCATTTTCCATTTCTTCCTCCTCCAGAGCTCAGTTGTCGGCACTACTTACGAATGGCCAAAATAAATCTCAAAAGTTTCCCCATAAACAGAAGCCTCAGTTTCTACTACCTGCTTGAGCTCATTGATTAAGCTATTTTATAAGATAATAAAATAAAATGACCCCCACACACAAATAGAAAGCATCACTTGCCCTGAGGCATTCCAGTGCTTCACTCTCCTGCAGAAGTTCATAAGTCATAACTGGAGGTGCATAAAAGGTGCTGGGCTCCGGCTGCAGCGGGGTGAGCAAAGTCGGGCTGGGGTGAGAGGTAGAGGGTGCGTGTGGCTGCACCCCAGGCATATCTGCAGGGCACAGACAGGCACAGGAGCACCTTGCAGGCTGTGGGGAGCCCTGCCTGGACCCCAGCTCAGGTGCAGCAGCTCCCCTTGCACCCGCACTCACAGCCTGAGCTGGCTGCTCACCTGTCCTTTGACTCTCTGGTGCGTCCAACACCCGGCAAATTAATGGAACCCACCGAGGACAGACAGCAGACATTCACGAGCCTTTTAGAAAAGAAAATGGAGTTGGACGAAAAGAGCAAAAAAATCCCTTGTCAGTTACTGCAAGAGCAAGAGATCCCCACTGAGAAAAGCTGGAGGGACCAGCAGCTGAAACCATGATCCACCCGATCACCCTGACCAGGGCTGTGCAGGTATCTCAGGATAAATGTTAGCACTCAGGATATCAGCTAAGGCTGCAGCCCACATTTTGCTTTTAATTTCCCTTGCTATGGGCACAAAATAAATACCTAGGATTGCCTTATTTCTCATGCAAGTCAACTTTTTTTTAAAGTGTCATCATCTTTCGCGCTTTAGTCTGTTGTTAATATATAATGTCCCTGTAACAGGAACATATGGCAAATGGCACACTCATCTCCAAATATGATATAAAATCTTCTTACACATCAAAAAAAAAAAAAATCCTACTTCTCTGATGTGTCAAAGCTCATGTGGACAAACTCAAAAAAAGGAAAAAGAAAACAAGAGCAGGCTAAACCATCTGAACTGACTTCAGTTATAAGTAGAGAGCAGGTCCAGATCCTCTTCTTGAAAATAATTTCCCTACTTATCACAAAAAAATGGCTTAGATATTGAAATAAAAAACTTTAACATAAAAAGTCTGCTTACATTATTTTTTTATTCAATAAAAGAGCTGTACTTTTATGGAATATATCTATATAAATTTTAATTTTTTTGTGTACAATAGAATTAAAAATGAAAAGTAAGGATTTTTTTAAATTTGGCAAAACATGTTGGAACTTAAAATATATATTATTTTTAGATAACAATATTTCTATTAAGCCACTTTATTAATTTTGCTTCAGTTTTAACTATCAGAAAGTATTTTTTTCTTTCATCTCATCAAGAACTGTAGGTCCTCATAAGTGTTTACAACAAGAGAATATTTCCTGCACAAAGCTAGAACTACAATGCGGAGAAATCCAGCAACTTTTCCAAGGTCATCTATGAAATGCAAACACTTTGTTTTCCCATTATCTATTATGACTTTTGAATTGCTGTGAAAGCAGAAAGAAGGAGATAGCCAAAGACAAATAATTTTTATTATTTGCGAAAGGTGTGTGCATATGTTTGTACTTTTATTATCACATAAACTAGTGTAATCAATAAGCTTAGGCATGTATTAGAGTCTAAGACTTCTGTTTACTGAAAACTTTGGTATTTTATATTGTATTATCATAACTGATGACCTGAAATCAAAGTAGCACAGAGGTACTATTCTGTGTTTGTATTAGTTAAACTCTTCTAATGCGTTAAGTATATAGTAATAAAAATGAACGCTGTGACAAGAGTGTGAGGAAAGTTTAAGAAAAAAGGATTATTTCCTTGTCTTAAACCTCCTTGACAAGGTTTTCACTGGTATCTTTCTTTACATTTTTAACATTACACTCCCATCTGACACGAGGACCACTAAGTATTTCTGATCAAGTCTTCTTCTCTGACTCTGCCTCTTTTTCAGTTGCATAAGAACCTTGCCTTGATCAAACCTTGCCCACATTTGCCATTCTCAGGGTGTAAGCACAGTCAAGTCCCTGCAGCTCATCAGATAACCGAGCATCAGCTGAGATTCAGCTGTGTTCGATGTGCACATTATGAGTCCATAACAGATGAATCATAATGAAAGTTATCTGAAAACAGTTTCTTTATCTCACCTTCACTGAGGACTTACATAAGCAGAGACACAATATGTATTAACTTGCTAAACTTTGGTAATTTCATTATTGGTCTGAGCCTACAAGTGTATCCATCCCACATATGTACACCATGCTTGCAGACAAAACAGCTTCAAGTATAGTGAAGTGTACAAATAATTGACTGATACAGGTTTACAGTGTCTTCATGCATGAGATTTTGCTCAGGTCACAAACAGGTTGTGGTCTTACCCTGTCTGAAATAGAGATTTACCCACTCTGTTGCACTCTGAACAAGAAGCAAGGCCAAATGCCATTGCTTTTATTCCTCTGCTCCAGAAAGATGCTTGAAAGGCTGATAAACTCTTAGCTGTCCAAATCTGAAAAGATAGAGAGCCTGAGAAGAGTTAAAGACATATTTTTAACAGTAATTTTGCCAAATAAAGAGGTTAAGTTAGCACAGCAATGTGATAGATAAGTTGCCCAAGGTTCTTTCGAAATTTGCAATGAACTTCTATGTTTTTAGGTACTTCTTTATGCATGACTTTATTCCAGGAGGTTTGAAGACTTGAAAGCTGTAGTGTTCCTGTTACTATTAACTGACAAAATGGTCCATCATCTCCCTAAATCCCAATCACGGTATTTTAGGATCTTCAGAAATTTGTGCTGCTTTGATGGGCCATGCCAGAGCCCCTATTAAAAAAAATCAAGGAAGAGGAAACAGAAAAATACAACAGTTTTTTACTGAACATGGAAAAATCTCATGAATGTTTTTCAAAAGATTCTGAAAATACACACATAGACCTGTTCTTTTATAGAAACTGATGAACAGAAGAAGTCTTAATCCTTTTAATTAAGAATCTTTGCCTAGAATTCAGGAGACTTCAGTTTTGGTGGTACAGGGAAAGGCAGGGGCAGCTTTTTTCCTCTGGAATCTTAATGGATGATTCTGCAATAGAGAGGGAAGGAACAAAGGACATTCCAAGAAAAAGAAAAGAAAAAAAAAGAAAAAAGGAAAGAAAAAATGAAAAGAAAGGAAAAGAAAGCACAAGAGAAGGGAAAGAAGGAAAAAAGAAGAAAAAAGAAAAAATAAAAGAAAAAATAAAAGAAAAGAAAAGAATATAAAATTAAAAAAGAAAGTTAAAAAAAGAAGAAAATAAAAGGAAAAAGAAAAAAGGAGAAGGAGCAGGAGCAGGAGCAGGAGCAGGAGCAGGAGCAGGAGCAGGAGAAGGAGAAGGAGAAGGAAAAGGAGAAGGAGAAGGAGAAGGAGAAGGAGAAGGAGA
>VWPU01017560.1:26293-116320 GCA_013398955.1 Callaeas wilsoni
AGAAGGCCAACTAACAAAACATGACTTCTTTAGGCAAGATAGGAAGGAAAGAGAAGACAAAGAAATTTTGTGGAGACTAAGGAAAAAGGGAGGAAATAATGAGACCATTTTCTGAGAGCAGAATTTCCACAGTAAGCCTCGGTTAGGCCCCTCTCTTAACTTTAAAAGAAGTGGAAAGGATATGACTCAGACTTAGTCATTTAACTTATAAGATGCCTTATTTCAGGAGGTTATTTTAGGGACAGAGAGAGCTTACTACTATTGTACTTACAGAGATGCCCTTTTTGTGAAGTAGTAAAAAAGTTTTTCACGTTTGAGGGCTCATTATTTTCCTCTGCTGTTGGTGCTTTCAGCTGAGATCACTTGGTCTGTTTAGCCTGGACAAGAGGAGACTGAGAGGAGACCTCTCTGCAGCTACAACTTCCTCACGGGGGGCGGGGGGTAAGCAGAGGGGTAACCACTGATCTCTTCTCTGATGACCAGTAACAGGACCTGTGGGAGCGACATGAAGTTGTGTCAGGGGAGATTTAGGTTGGATATCAGGAGAAGGCTTTCCACCTGGAAGGTGGCTGGGCACTGGAACAGGTTCCCAGGGAGTGGTCCCAGCACTAAGCCCGACAGAGTTCAAAGAATGTTTGGATAGTGCTCTCAGTAACGTGGTGTGACTCGTGGGGTTGTCCTGGGCCAGGAGTTGGATTTTGATGTTGGTTGTGGGTCCCTTCCAGCTCGGGATGTCCTATGATTCCATGGTCAGATTATGTGGTCAGAACAATGTTCAAATAGCTGTATGAGAAAAGGAATAAGCTTAAAAGTATTTAACTATTAAAGTTCACTAACTAGTGTGGACTTAGTCATAACTGGCCACTTCTTTTCTGTAGTCAGTCAGTTTTGTGCAATGACTTTCACCTCCCAAGTAAGTTTGACTTCATGTACACTTCTGAATAAAATACTGGGCCAATATTATCTGCTTTACATAGTTGACATTATTGAAGCTGTTTTGATTTACACCATAAAATGGGCCATTAAATCTCTGAGAAATGTTAATGAGGCAAAGGAACTATAAAATAGCCAAAAGAAGTTATCAGGCTTTTAGAAGTGAACAATATCTCTATATTATTAATCTTGTTAAGTTATTAAATTAAAATTTATATTCCATGTAGAAAGATCTTAACATGTCAAAAAGGTGTTTACTTGCTTTTACCTCAACTCTGCACCAACAAATCCTAAGGGAAACAACCTTGTTTTATGTTGCAGCATTTGTTCTTCTTGAGATCTATAAGTTACCCAGCATATTCAGTGAGGGGGAAAGATATTGCAGACCTGGTGTATCAATTTAATCCTTTTTTTTTTTTTTTTTTAAGTTAGCTACCTTCACCTTTTCAACAAATTAGTTCCTTGGAATTTAACCTTCCTCTCTAATCCATCTGAGGTTTCTTCTCATAACTCACTTCTGGAGGAACATTAGTGGATGTGAGTTTTCTCCCAGGGAGGGATATGCCATCCTCCTATTTTAAATCAAAAACTGTTTTTGCAAATTAGCCAAAGGAGACTGGCTCGAAGTGTCCTGAAAAATCCTTCAGTACACTCTCTGGGTCTTTTGCTCTGCTTGCTTTAAATTAGGTAGAGCAGAAGAGGAATTAAAGGGAAAGCAAAGAGTAAAAAAGAACATAATACATGTGTTTCTACCTTTTCACTCACAAAAGAGGTGGACAATTTGCTCTCTCACTCTTTGCTGAAATAATTATTTTGATCTTAGAATAAAGTGAGCTGGATATAGATAGGAATGAGCAAATAAATGGAACAATCCAATATCCAGAATGGTCCAATAACTTTTGGCAATGAGGATCGTTTTCTCTACACTTGAATATATATACATTTTTTCATCTTTCTACAAGACCAGGTTAAACTGAAAATTGTAGTTTCTTACTGTACATACAGATTAGGCCAGCATAAACTGAGTTTATGGCCTGTTTTCAAAGTCTCAAACTTCCTCTTGATAAAATAAATCATTTCAGTGCACGTAAGGAAAAAAAAAAGACATACAACCAGGACTGACTTCGTTACAATTAGAAGAGCAGACACTGACTAAAGTGAGTAGCAAAGTAGGATGTAAGCACCATGTTTGGGTCATTTGCTGTCTGTAATGTTGTAAAGTCAACATTGCCAAGATATCATTGCCAAATAAGGATATCTTTCATTGCTATAAGCAAACAAGGATAGTGGATAAGTCACTTTTAGGAGAGACTGAGAAGCTAAAACGGGAGATGAGGATGGTAGGATGCCTGGTAGGACTTTTCAGATGAGAAGACTGGGAATCATGTGGTATTTTCAGGCTAAAGAGTGGACAGATGGAAGGGCATATGTTAGTTTTCTACGATTCATCTATCATGATGAATGATAAAGAAAGTGAAACCAAGAATGTCATTCCTCACAAGAAAAATAATAAAGGGCACTCAGTAAAATAGCCATCACAAAAAAATTTCTTATAAAAGGTACTTTATTGTGAAACTCATTGTGAAAATATCATGGTACACCCAAAATCGTAAACTATAGATCAGATGTAGCTTATTGGTTCCTAGGTGGAATCACTGAATAAGGTCTCACGCAACTTGAGGTTCATGAGGGATCTACACATTGATAGAGGAAAACTACAAGACCATTTCAGTCTGCATGTTATATCTTTTCTTCTAGTCCTGTCTTAAGCATCTTTTTCTTTTTTTTCCCCTTTCCTTTCTTTTTTTCTTTCCTTTCTTGTTTTTTTTTTTTTTTTCCAAGGGAAAGTTGAGTCAATAGTTTGGAATTGGCACACACAGTACAGCTGATAGTACCCTTTCTTTTTCTCTACTTGCACTATTAATTAAATAGAGGACTTCAGTCTGAAAGACAATCAGATAAGTCCACAGGCTGATCAATATGACACTTCAAGCCAAGCCAAAAATATCTGAAAGAAAATATAATAGAGATAAAAAAATAAAAAGAATCTAGCAAAAAGTCGCAAGTAGCAAGAGATTTATGGAAACTGAATTAAATAAATTGCATGAACTTCTTGATTTTTATTCTTGATTACAATTTAGGGAATGTCCATGATATGGAATTGTGCATAAATGTTTTCTTCCATTTTTACTTAAAAATAAGAACTTTGTTACTTTTAGTAACTACATCACAGACACCTAAAACAGAAAAAAAAAAAACAACTTTTTTTTTTTTTTCTATTTAAATACCATCCTGAATGTGAAATGAAGGCCTTTGCTTGAAAGTAGGTGAATGTATCTCTTGAGGCTGAAGTCTGGCTTCTTAACTTTGACAACATCCAAACTCTTTTGCTGATGTTTTACAATGGAAATATATCTTACTCAACTTAACTAACTATTTGCATGCATGGAAAAATCTAGGTTTTTTATCTAAAGTTACTGACCGGGCTTTCAATTTTGACAGGGTGTATTCTCTCATATTGTCTCATCTATTCTCCAGTCAAAGTTAGATATAAAATATATAAAATCTGAGGGATGGGCTGAATACTAAATGAACATTTTAGATAGATGGATTAAAATATCAAAAAAAGTACAATTTACATAATATTTTTTGTGTCTTTTGAAATCTGTTAAATATTTTATTGATTGTAAGTGAAATTCTGCTAAATATTATGAGCAAAAATATATGAGACCAGTACAGAAAAGGAGAGGGACAACTCCTTAATTATAATGCAGAACTCTACAAAATATTTTAATTGGAAAGAAAAAACTGACCACAGTCCCAAGTGAAAAGTCTTGGATTTGATTAAATATTTAACAGAAATACTCTTCATGGGATACTGCTGGCAGAGAAATTAGAAATTGTCTTCTGACTTTCAGCTGGTAGTCACTGACTCTGTGAAAATTACTTTTCTAAGAATTACATCAAAATTCATAAAAACTTTTAAAAACTCTTATCACAATTCTGATTACCATGGTGTTCTTAAAGAAAACTGAATCAGCTCTTTATTGGGAATAAATATGAAGTGTAATAGTTCTGCTAAATGTAGAAAGAATATTTGCCTGTAGGGGATAGGAAATAGAGAATGCAGGAAAGGAAATGCACTGGAAAAACAACCATGTCTACAAGATAACTTATCACTTCACATGAGAAATATAACCAGGAACTTTCTCTCATAGTGAACATTTGTCACTCTTTATTCCCAGTAAATAACTCTCATTTTTGTATTGAGATATGTTCATATTATGAACTGGGTTTATTTTCTCCAGAAATAAAGGCTACAGAAATTTTTATTTTATTTTCTACCAGAGTTACTCCTTGTACTGTTTGAAATCCCAGTATTCCTTTCTGCTTCTAACTCACAAGCAATGAAACTATTTTTTCTGGCCACTGTCAGTTTTGAAGGATCTCCTCACGACCAGAGGAGACCAAGCACACCAAGATTCATGGTCAGCAGCTGTCATATCCCCATGCAAAATGGAGAACAATTACTTCTGTTTTAAAATGTATGCATATATAAATGATAGTGGAAATGTCAAACGAGCTTCCAATCACTATTTAGTTTGTAACGTATAAAAGTTAATGTAACAAACAAGGGTAGACTTCACCTACATTTTATCTGTGTTGACTTGAGACACCTGTCCTTCAGTTTCAAGTGTCCTTCAACACTTTTGCCTTCATCTTAATTGATAGTTAAAAAAAATAAGGGAAGAAAGAAAGGGAGAAAGGAGGGGAGAAAACTAGATTTCATTTCTCTAACCAACGTTCTTGTGCCTTGAACAAATTGCTGTTGATCATGACATGCAGGGTGTTACAGGAGTTCCAATCGGACAGTAGGCTAATATTCAGAATTCTGATCTTTTATCGTGTTTTCTGTTTATCCTTTATCTGTTATTAATAAAAATAAAACAGATGCTTATCATGATGACTGTGAAAAAAAAAAAATGGAGACTAAGTAAGAAGGTGTTTCAGAGGTTAAATCCATTCTTATTTCTCCTTGCCTGGGTAAATTTTCACTCCCAGCTCTGCACTGTGCTTCTGATTATGTAGAAACTTGACGAGAAAAAAGGAAAGGAACTATATTCATCATTAAAAAATACACATACGTAGCCTGAGAACGTAGGCTTATGTTTCAGTTGATTCTTCTTCATAATTGGTGAGAATATGCAGGCATTCTGTCCTCGTTCACGCCAGCTCTAAGGTACCAATAAGGATAAGCAGTAAATTATTAATTGTTATAAGAAACAGCGGCTGAGTATGCATCCATGTCCTACCTAAGTGTGAGACCAGGTGTTGGTATGAGATTACTCAAGTACTCACATGCTCACGAGAGAACACAAAAATACATTTTCCACAGAGCCCAGATATTCATCATATTTCTGAGCATCTCGTCTATAAATCAGGTCTTTACACACATATATATTCACTCAAAGCGCACTTGCAATATTATTTTTTCTGTAATCACAGTAGAAACCATATAGAAATTAGCAGAATCAGATAGATATGCTCATTTTGTTCAGCTAAAAAGTAAAAAACATAGTTCTTAGCTCTAGCATAATAGGACAAAAATAGAAGAAAAGGGAAAAGTGGCACAGTTGTTAGAATGAAGGGCTGATTATTAAAGAGTTTTGTCTTTCATTCAGTTATTAATTTTAGAACTTTAGGAAAACCAGTTCATTTTTTCCCTAATTCACCAGTCCTCACACTATAGTCAACTTTTGACAGCCCAAGAGCTATGGTCAGGAATCTTTAGTCACTACACGGCACAAGAGTGTCCTGAAGTACACACTAAATCGAATGTTCACCTGAACAAAGCTTACATGCTGATGCATAATAAAAATTACAAACAGTGTAAAAGGTCCTTGGTAACCAATGCTGGAAATATACAGTGAGGACACTACCTGCTGCTTCAAGGATGTAAGAATCTATTTTTTAGTTTGCATTTCAGGACGGATTAGACTTAACTTCCTCATGTGGTCCTGATTTCTAGATACAATACTGACCAAGTACTATTTCTATTAAAGAGGGTTGTCTTTCCACTTTGGAAGGAAAATTGTGTGACAGCAAAAGAAAAAAAAAACATCATCAATTCCTCTAGGAAGAATCCTTCACAGCAGAACTTAAGTTCACCCCATGGTAAGAGCCTGCCTCAAGTCAGACAAAGCCAACAGCAGAACCTTATCTTGACTTCATTTTTAGAGTAGCTTAGCTTTCATATGCACTGCCCCAAACAGGTTAAGATGTTGGTATATTTCATCTTTAGAATGTAATTAAAGATTCATGCAGGGTACAAAACTCCAAATCCTTCACTTACAATACATTCTTTAGAGTGTCATTCAAACTCATCCCTGAAGTATATGTTTGTATGGTGGTTTTGTTCTGTGCAAGCATATTGTACATCAATTTTATTTCATTATCTCACTACAACCTGTACTGATTGTAAACTCACAGATGCTTGTCTAATCATATCAAAACTTTTTACTGTTCAGATTATGAGTACTTTGCTAGCTTTTAAAATTTCTCCCTATTATCTAAGCCTCTTTTTTTATGTAAACTCTACATTTTTATTGTATATTACAGAAATCTTTCTCTAATTTGATGTCATTCATTTTTAATTTTTTTTTTTTTTTTCAGTTTAACTTTTGTGGCTAATTATACAGCAGATCCAAATCTGCATGAATTTTGCAGGCTGCTGCCTGCCTCTCCAGTTCTTTAATTTTCTATTATCAGGCAAATTACTCTAGTGTTGATTGTTAGTCCCTTTTCCCCCTGCCTTGGCCTCATATGCAGATTACAATCAGCCAAGGTCCATCCACTGGGTCATTCTATAAATCTTTTCTCAAAAGACATTTCTTTACGCTTGATGGATTTCCATTTAACTCTTCCTTCAATGTCCACTGTGCCCCCTGCTACATAAATCATTAAGAGCAGTCCAACTTTTTGCACTAGCTATCATGCAAGTCTCTCTGTATTCTGCAGCTTTGGAGATACTCAGCACTCTAAACTGGGGACACTGGGTCTGTTTGGTACAGTTTCAATATTGTCATGCATCTGAATCATTTGGCATCTGAATCACAGCTGTATGAGCTTCCATCTTTATAGTTCTATAAAATTCGGTAGGGAGAGATAGATTTGTTTGGTGACGAGACAACAGGAAAGCACTTTATCTCTTGGAGGAGTTATTCAGCCTCTATATAAACTCAGACAACTGTTACCACAAGTTATAACTATTTTACATTTCAAAGATTTTTGTAGGGAATAAAAAAATCTTGAAAATTCTGCAGTATGCCTCTAAAGCTGTAGGATCATTCTCCTGTTCTCTCTCTCTCTCATTACCACTTGGATCGTAACTGAATTCTTAAAAGTTCTGCATCACAGGAAGGAAGCAACAGCACCATGAACAATTTGAGCACTACATAAAACTACCCATGAGGTCTCTTCCATTCTCAGTTAGTGAGATTTGCTCTTTACACATGATAGACTTGATCCTTTACAGCAAAGATTTTGGGGTAGAGACCCAGCAAAGTGCAAAGCACGTCCTATCAGCTGTTCCACTTGCTGATCTGAATGCCCTGACTTTGAGAGTAGATTTAAGTCAAAGTAGGTATTCTGTCTTACGTGCCCTTGGAAACCCCTCTGCTCTAGTGACGTGCTGAGAGCTGCGTGTGCAAGCACGCTGAGTGCTTTTCATTCCGGGGAGGGAAATTCTCAAATACAGAAACTGTAGCTTCTGAATCAGTGTGAGGATCTATTATCCTAAAAGGCAGACCAGTTGCTTCCAACCAATAAATTCTGGACCTACTCAGAGTACAAATTACTGTAAATTACAGGAAAAAATCCATCAGGCTGGCATTTCACAGCTAATTCTGGGCTTGGCTATATGAAGTTTACAAAGGTTGAAATAAGCCCACTGTACAAATTTAAAGTGAGTCATGCAGTAGTTCATTTTTCTTCCAACCCAAAACACATTATTATCAAGGAAGCCAAATGTGTTTTGATGTGCACATATTATACAAAGCCCTACAGGATGTAACTGAATCACACTGAAAATTGTGAGAAGCGTGCTATTCCTCCCATAAAGTCCTCACTGAAAGAAAATTGTCCGAAGTGCACATAATCGATGTGAAAGCATAGTTTACATTGACTGTTAAACACATCAAGGTCTATTAAAACTGATGTTTCCCAAACTTAGTGGAAAGAGTCACTCACAGTAGTATTTCTTTTGGAAAAAAAAAAAATTCAAAAAACTCCAGAAAACCCATGCTTAGGTTTTCAGATCCATCTTCTCTCACAGTAATATCATACTTGTGGAAGACTGAAACAGAGCTGACCAGAGTGAGGGACTAAGTGGACCTACTGTGCCACACAGGGTTGTGCTCCGCTTGTGTACCTGCTTCATTAAACTTTACTGTGTTTCAGTTTTGTCATCACCAAAAGAAAGTAAAAAACCATCTAACACTGAGAAAATTTTCTTTTTGTCACTGAACTCATCGCTAGACATTCTGTTTCATTCAGTGGAGGGAAATAGTCACTCCCGGTAGATGATTTGTTAAATTTGCATTAGGTGTCTGAAACTGCTCAAATGAGTTTTGCCATTAAATACTATTTATTTACACTGCTCTCTTTAGATAAGAGATGTGATGCCATGAACAGGCCACTGTGCTCTTTGACTGTAGCATCTACATCAGCCTAAACTGGTTTGAAGAAACATCAAGGCCAGATTGGATGGGGCTTTGAGCAAACAAGTCCAAAGAGAGGTGTCCCAACCCATGGTAGTGAGCTTGGAACTACATGATCTTTAAGGTCACTTCCAAGACAATTTGATGATTCTCTGATTCTATCACTGGTTCAAGCCTCCAGCTGGGGAAAACCAGATTGCTTAGAATTTCCGTGAATGACACTGATACTGAGCAGAAGAATATCCCTCCCCTTTTTCTTAAAATCACTGGCTTTGCTTTTCCACTTCTCTTATTTTAAAAATAGACATGGTTTGAAATGATTTTGATGGTTTGATCTCATAGCATCTATAACTACCTCACAAAGGGAAGCAGGGAGAGCAGGCACTGACCTCTTCTCTCTGGTGACCAATGATGAGGCCTGAAGGAATGGCCTGAAGTTGTGTCAGGAGAGTTTTCTTTTTCCCTGTGACTTCCCTGATCACAGCACCAAACCTGACAGAGCTCAAGAAGTATTTGGACAATGCTCTCAGGCCCACGGTTTGGGGTTGTTCTTGGCAGGGTCGGAACCTGGAATTGATGGCCCTTGTGGATTCCTTTCAAATTGGCACAAAACCACACTATTGTTTGTCACTATTGTTGCTTTGAATGTTAAATACCAGCAAGTTACAAATTTTAAAGGGAAACTGGGAAAGTATCTGACAGGGAAATCCTTCTCAGGCAACTGGATACTGAGACATTGTCCCGGCTTAAGAATTTTTTGGTCTCCAAGTGGTAAGGGTCTCAGAAAGGGCTGAAAGACACTTTCCTTTATTTCCTCTGTTTGCCCTGATCTTTTATCCTTCACGAGACATTTGCTTTACACTTCTGTCAGAGACAGGACACTGGGTTGTGCAGACCTCTGGTCTGATTTATTTTAGCTACCCTGATGTTCATAAGTATTCAGGTCACAGGTTGTGTTTGTGTGTAAGCACTGGCAAACATGAATATTGTCTCTGAAGCCTGGAGAGAACATCTCCAGACTTTTTGAGCTTCTTTGTCTTTTTAAAAAGGCTATAATTCTGGGAACTACCTGAATTTTGACACTGCAAAAATACCAAACAAATAATGTAGTTGCTTGTATAAGAGTTATATGTATGCCAACTTCAAATCTTAATCAGGAGATTAAACTCTGTTATCTTGATGTAAAATTGGTCTAATTCCATCTCACTAGTCTCTCCTCTCAATTACACTGGTTCAAAGCTGGTGAGTTGGACTATTTTATTGCCACAGTTTTATACTAGAGAATTAAACTAACTGTGAAAAAATACAGACAATATTTCGTTAATACTCAGTCGGGAAGAATGGATTTTTGATTAAATTTAAAATTGCTTCTACATGGCAAAAAATACATTCAAGGGTGGTTACACACACAGAGATTCACAAACAGGGACAAAATGCAGGCGGGGAAAGAAATAAAGAAGAAAAAATTCACGTTCAGGGATTATTGCAAATTACAGGTATTCAATGGAAAAATAATACCTGAACACTGCCTTAAGGTGACATTTTTACTATCAATATCACTAGCGGATTGTCAAGACCACTAAGATTAAGGGGGCTGAATTTGCTTTTGTACACATTTTGGAGAGAAAAATGATCCTCTTTGACACTGAGGGCTCAAGAGTCAGAGTTTGAGATGACATGAGTCCATGAAAATCCACTGAAATCAAAGAGCCTGCTCTGGCTACCTCTGAGTAAGATTTCTTTCAGCAGTGTTAAAAATTAGATAAATCTAGAAGCCAATTTTATATAGCAAATTGCAAATAATTCCATGGGAGAATATTTCACTAGTGTGGTAGGGAATTGGACTTATGAAGAGGATTTCAATGTATTCAGAGTACTGGGAAACTAGAACTATGGTATCCTCAGGGATCCATTCAATGCCATGTTTCTGCAGAAATGAAACATTAAGATTGCATGTAATGCAATTCATGCAAAGTACCTATCCATAATCCCATGGCTATCTCCCTTTCTCTCTGGGAAAAAAAAAAATCAAATAGATAGCTGTGTTTCAGCAACAAAACAACAGGTATGTGTTTAACAGCAGTACAAAGGATTGTCTTTGATTCCCCCCCATCTACAGAGCCTTGTTTCCATAACTCGTCTCTTCTCCTGATTTCAACCTCTCTGCCTTGCTTTTTTTACAAGCGCAACTATACATCTTGGGGTTTTTTGTTTTGGTTTGCTTTTTTGTTTTGGTTTGGTTTGGTTTGGGTTTTTTTGTTCTGTTTTGTTTGGTTTTTTGGTATTTTTGGTTTTGTTTTTGGTTTTGTTTTTGTTTTGCTTTTGCTTTTGCTTTTGCTTTTTCTGGGTTGGTTTTTTATTGTTTGGCTTTTTGTTAGTTTTGTTGAGGGATTTTATTTCTTTTTATTTGTTTTTGTTTTGTTTTGTTTTGTTCTGTTCTATTTTTAATAGAGCACTTTTACTTTTGTAAATGTAGTAAGTTCACAGAGAAATGTTGAATATTTCCCTACAACTCAGAACAATCCTTTGAAATAAAAATAATACCTTGGCACCAGAAATCCTAGGATTAAAGTTCATTGTGGAATATTCCAAAGTATCCAGACTATTTTAATAACTGTTTTTGGGAAAATACTTTTCCTCTGAACACATAAAAAACCATAATGTCCTGGTACCTTTACCCACATTGTCTCCCTTTTTCCTTTCATTATGGATTTGCTTTTGATTGAAAGATTTTGAAGCAGCTTCTACCAAGCAGAAGAAACACTGTTTTTCATCAGGGTTTCCAAATGTTCCAGGGGTTTTTTGCCCGTTTGTTTAATGAGTGTTTGACTCAATGCATACCATCTTAAGTTTTCTTTTCATTTACTTTTGTCTTTCTGTGTTGAGTGCACTGGTGAGAGAGGGAGTTGTGGTGTGCATGTTGTGTAACAGAGTTAGTGATAAATTACAGAACAGAAGGCTTAATTTAAATGTAACATGAGTGAAGTCATTGTGGTTGGACATGACTTCTTCCCGTTGTCTGTTTGTTTTTTTCCTGCCTCATGAAACACTCCAGGGCAGTGCCTTTCACCACCTCTGGATAATGGACAGTTCTGAAGATGTAAACCCCAGATGGGGAGATGTTCCACATTGATTCTGTTGGAACTGGGATCTAAACAAGATTCTTGAGTATAGTCGCTATGAAATGTTGCAAATATTCCCTGTTTTAGTTACATTTCAGTGATAAACAGTAATTTAGTTCAGGAAACCTGATTCTGAACTATCCATAACTCTCTTTGTAACTCACAGAGAAAATAAGGGCTTTTACTTTGAGATAAACCAGACTTAGCTAAATTGTCTATTTTTGGATAACACTTATGGATTTGCTAGCTCAAGGAAAATATTATGGAAGAACTAATTTTCAGTTTGTCCGTAACCCTCCATCCAACACAATACATAAACAGATGAGTAGGGTCTTCACTGTGGTATACTTGATGCTATAGACTTCTCCATGGTAAGTAATGCAAGTAAGAATGATAAACTCATATTTCTTTTTCTCTTTTGTTTTTCTTTATTTTTCTTATTTTCTTAATTTTCCTGGTGGCTTTTTCTCTTTTCTTTTTTCTTCTTTTTTTTTTTTTAAATTTCTCTTTTTTTCTATTCTCTTTTTTATTTATTTCTCTTGCCTCTTTTGTCTTCTATTTATCTTTTTTTTTTCTTTCTGTCATTATTTTCTTTTTGTATATATCTGTTCACTCTTTCCCACGAACTCAATTCAGTTTTAATCATCCAGAAAGGACAGTCACGAGTTGCAGACACTGAGACCATTATCTAAAGTCTTGATTCTTTGCCTCCATGGCATGAACTACCACGCTGCTCTAGTTTGTTTAGAGGTTATTTTAGACCAAATGGAAGGCACCTGCCCAGATGGACATCTCCACCTACACTAGATTACGTCACCTCCTTGTCTCCAATACACCTAATTATTCTCAGAAACATGAAACAAGATTATACAATGTCCCAGTACTTCCTTTTAGCTAGAAAGGAAGCTATTAGCTAATGCTTTTAGAGCAATTTTGGATAGTATCATTCCACCAAAACCAGCACAGCTATGTAATTTTATACTTACTGAGGATTCACCTGCGTTCTGATCAGGAGATCTCAGGATACAGGAGGTGAAAATCTACAAGAGTACTCAACAGTGTGAGGCAGCCAGTGATTTATTTCCTAGTGGGTTTTTTTTCACAGTGTTTTATTTCACTATGTGTCCCGTGATTAAACACTACAAAACAAACCTTCAAAGGTAATTAAGAACATTTGTCTGATCGCAGAAATTCATTCTGGTGTCAACATTCTGTAGAAAGAATATAGTGTCCCAGACTGCATTGTTGGTAAATGGATGATGGGACATATTCAATCCAATTAAAACATCTATATCTAAAATTTTAGGTTGTTTGACTTTCCCACCTTGAGGAGAGGTTGTTTTTATGAACCATAGTGAGTGTAATGAATTTACCTTCAAGTACTGTTGACTCAGTGTGAACTAGGTAGCAAAACACTTTTTAAAACATGGAGATATATAGTAAAAGTGTCATGTCTTTAACTATTTTTTTTTTTCAAAAAAAAAAGAAATATTCCTTATACAAACAAAATTGAAATTTAAAACATTGCAAAATTACTTGTGTTGCTTTGAGATGCATCAATCTATATGCGGTTCCTGTGAATAGACTTCATCCAGTTATAATTTTTTTTAAATTTAAAATGGGAACAACTTTGAAAGAAAAAATATTTTTTAAAGTTTGTAAACAAATATCCCTATGACCTGAAAAGAAATAAATAGGCTAAAGTTACATGCTATTTTTTTTTCAGTCTTGTTTGAGCCTATCATTGAAACCTTACTGTTTCTTCTTTCTAGTAACCCATTAAAATCTTCCCAGCCCAGTTCACAGTTCTGTTGTCCACAATCAATTCTCTGTCTCCTAGTGATCTTATTTTAATATTTGCATGCAGCTGTTGTTCAGTCTTCATTTTACTAAGCTGATACATATTGACTTGCTATCACAGAGACAATAGCAATAAGATCTTAAGCAAACAGAGTTCTTGAACTTTTCATGATAGCATCTTTTAGCAAACTGAAAGTTTTAAAGTAAGAAGAGATTTTTATTTTTTTTTTTCCCTCACTGATACTGTAACATCTCTAACTTGTCCTTGAGGCTTCTTCATTTCTTCTAAGGAAATATGGGAAAAAAATCCCAAGCAACCTTTTGATGTTGTGTATTTTTTGTTTAGAAATGCAAATAATTAGTCTATATTATTTCCTTTGCTTTCAACTTACTCTCTTGACCTTGAATGATGTGACACAGGATGTGCAGGTCTGCCGTAGCAAGACCCTGACCTCCACTGGTCTGAAAGCATTCTTGACTTTGAACATCATGTATTCAAAACAGGAAGAAATTATAGTCAGAGTGAGGCAGTAGAAGTCCTGAGCGAGACATGGATCTACCCAAGATATATCAGCATTTTGAAAAATCATCTTCAACAATCTTCCCTTTCATACCTCCCCTCATCTTGAAAGGTGCATTTAAATTTTCAGACATAACTTGTTCTGTGTTTGTCTAATTTACTTCCTTCCATACACAGACACATAGACACAAACATATCACTTGGGTGTTTTTTATGCTTAGAGAAAACAAACCAGTGTAAGCTGTAATAGAACTGCTAATGAGCTGATGTTATCTACCAACCTATTTAAAATTCTGTTCTCTTTCTGTTTTGCTTTTGGTGGGATTGTAGTTTTAATTTTCAAGCGCAGTCTTATTTCTTCTCCTTAGTCTTCATCTTTGCCATACCACTCTGCACAGTCCACGCACCCACACAAGCACACAAATCACAGCACCCTGACTGGAAGGAATCATTTATGCTTCAGTGCTCTGTCTTGAGTTGCTTCTGTTTGTTAGTACCTGGTATATATTTATTTTTCAGGGCATGGAGATTATAATGCCACCCAGAAATCTAAGGATGGTCTGGAGACAAGAGAAATCAAGATATTTCCTGTGGTTTATAGTGTAAGGATATGTTACATGGAGAAAGACAATGTGAAGGGGACAGGTGACAAAATTCCTCTATTGCAAATTGTGTATATATACTTTTATAAAACAGTCAGCATGAAACTGATTGACACCAGTGAACTATGTCACAACCTGAACATTGAATTCATCACAATTTTGGTTTAATAACTCCTAGTTAAATATCTAAAAGATATCATCTCCTGATAGATTTTAATCAAATCTACATTCTTACTATTTATTCTATTTGGTAATAATGTCTTAAAAACACAAAAAGAAGTTACAAAGAATTATAGGGGATGTTATGATCTTCACAATATAATATTTAATAAAGCAGATTGAATCAGTTAATCTGTTCCAATGGCAATCTCATCCATTTTTTGAATTATTATTCACTGCACTTGCTTTCCTATTGCTTTTTCTAATCTCGTTTTAAATGTCTGAACAATGAAACATCTGCTGGAGAATATCCCAACATTCCCTGGGAGAATCATACAAGCCAACCAAACATTTCCACAGTATACTTTTCAGCTGATCATTTGCTCCATGTCTTTCATCATTATTGTATTCCTCTATCTACTTTAATTCCTTATTGCCTTTATCTGGCAAAAATCTTTGTTCTTCGATAGTGTGGCTAAGTATTTTCTGTAAAGAGATTCTTCTGGGTTTGAATTGCATAAGTTTTTTAATTTTCTACAATTTATTTTTCCTTAAAAATATTGCTCTAAACAAAATACTACTAAAAAGATTTCAAAAACCTTCCTCACACTCATAGATTATGCAAAGACTGGTTTTCCAGACTTTAGTAAAAGAGCAAGCAAGATCAATTGACCCTGAGACAGGATCTATTGTGATCATTTTGAAACAGTTCTAATTATGGATGTACTTGCATGAGAGGCAAACACAAATGTGGTATAATTTCAGTATAATTAAAACAGCCTATGGCTGATGTCAGAATTCAGGAACCTGGTGGGAAAACACCTCATAACTGCTAAAGAACTTACACTTGAGTGGTGGGCTCACCCTTATTTAAGTAATAGGTTCTCTACTGTAGGGTACCAAAAGGTAGATACCATGAAGAGGGAAACAATGTGCTCTGTTTGTGTGTGTTTTCATGTGTTTCACTGTCTTAAACTGTCTAGAGAGGTGATTAATAGAGAGGATGATAATCTCAATTTCATGCAACCTTCTGGATAAACTAATGGTAATTGTAAGGCAGAGAAGATGAGAAGGTCAAAATTGGAGGGGAAAAAACAGGTGAGCGATGGTGTTGAAATAATCAATTAAATGGGAAACATCTGGAAAAATAAACAAAATTACTTGAATAAAACTATCAAAAGGATAAATATTGAATGGTTGGCATTCAAGATACAGTAACTTCCATGGGTCCTTATGGGAAAGACTTGATTTTCGAAGGAGATGAAGATGAAACAAGAGCCCATCTCATCATAATGGCCTTGTTGATTAAATATTCTCTTAAGATATCAACCTGTTTGCTTTAATTCTTTCCTCAAATAGTGAAGCCAGTCAGCATATATCGGTCTCCTTAAAAGCAGTGTCTCTCACATGAAGTTTTTTCAAAACATGGGGCTTGGGAGGTTTACCAACACAACAGTCTTAAGTTCATTTCTACCCTAAAATGTAAGTGCAGCATCAAATACCTTGGCTCCTGAGCAGGCCATTTGTTTCATTAGTGGACAGAAAGAATGAGTAGAGTTCAGAAACTGAAGGCCATATGCAGAGTCAGGACCTCAACTGCTGGTTGACTCAAGGACCACTTGCTTCTGTGAAAGGTCTCAGAACAATAGAAATAACTAAACTTGTTTCTGATCAATCAACATCATAGAACAGAAAAGAGAATTCTCTTGTGCATGGGGCAAGGCTTTTATTGTCTTTACTGTTCTTTTTTTTTTAGCAGAAATGCATGTAAATATTTAGATGGAATGGTCTACCTCTGAATTAGATTTCTCAACTCCTGTTACCATCAAGAAAACTCAGAGGTTTGATTGTTAAAAAGAGGTGTCTAATGTATTCAATATAATCTATACAATTGCTTCTGACTTCCAAATTCCAGTCCACAGGTGTGTAGGCATTTTGCAGTCCTGCCAGATGCATGTGGATGTTTCATACTCTTTCATAATCTCAAGTGACAGTAGATGGTTTACTTCAGTCAGTTGAAGCAAACTCTTTGTTTACAAACACAATAGAGCCTACACAGCTATCCACCTTGTGAAGTTAAATGTGTGGTTTAGGACTAAGTATGTAGTTTTTTGGACAATCTGTATTTCAATTAACATCTGTGGACTACTATGTAAACGTAAATATATCCTATCTATGTAGACAGCGTCACACCAATGTCTTCCCTGTTTCCTGGACCATCACTATGCTTTATTCAGTGTACTCATGTCTATCTTGCACTACACGGCCCAGAAGCAGGCACAGAACTTAAATGTCTCACCACTGCTGAACACAGGGGAAGAATCACCTTCCTTAATTTCTGGTAATGTTCTTGGTAGTATAGCCCAGGAAGTTGTTGGTCTTCTTTGCTACAAAGTCAGATTGTTTATTCAATTTCTTGCCCTCCAGGAGCCCCCTAGGTTCTTCTCTGCGAATGCTGCTTTCCAGACAGTTGACTCCCAGTTCATCTTGGTACTTGAAGTTATTTTTCTCCAAGTTTAAGGCTTCATATTTTCTTTTGTTGAATTATTTTTGCTGTCTCTTTAGGTCTTCTGATTCTGGAAATAGCTATTTGTCTGGACTTCAAAGTTACTATCTTCCTAACTTGAATACCTTTGTGAACATTCTACACTTCCTCAGGCTTATTTGGGGGGAACAAATTTCTGTCACTGCATGTGCCCAGAAATGCATCAGTCTGACAGGCTCTTTACCTTTTTCTTACTTCATAGAAGGAATATCCCTTCCATAAGTCCTTTGAAGAATCAAATTTCTGGAAGCGTTTAATTACAGTTAGGGAGTGCCAACTTTATAGCAGTATAATGACCCAGAGGATCACTCCAGTTATGAGTGAAATTTCTTCTTCACTCTTTCCAGGAAAGTGCTCCAGGTGCTCTCATTTCAGGGCCCTGCACTCCACAGGTGGCCTGATGGGGAAAATCTGGGTGATACGGCATCAAGTTACAGAGAATTTAATCTTTTATAAACTTTAGCCTGTTCATGCATTCAAAAAATATTGCATAAAAATGTGTGTGTTCTGAACTATGTAAGTCCTCATCGACTGTTTCCTTATGACAACACACAGGTGCAGTAGGTAGCCTGCTAAAGCCTTTTCTTCCCATTTTATTCCTGCATCCACTCACCTTCAGCTTCTGCCTCTGCACATGTTTGTCCCCTCCTCCTTGTCTCCCTCTCCTTGTCTCCTCTCAAGGCATTAGAGCCAAAAAAGTCTGAGATTTACAACAACAGTGTGATACCTGCTCCACCGCGATGTCAATTTAATTTGAACCAATTTGACAACCCTGATACGAACGCAGGATCGGAGACCACAGTGATAGTACAACATCCGTCTCTCGTTAAGCTTCTTGCACCTGCTATTTCTTCCCTCTGTAATTGCCCTAGATCAAGAGACCTATTGTAAATGTGTTAAGTTTTGCTGACAACACAAAGCTGGGAAGACACAGGAACTCAGGCTTAAGAGGCAAGGAAAATTCAACAAGATTTGCTGGGCTCTGGGCTGTTACTCAGCAAATGAAATTAGGTATTGACAAATACACATTAATGTAATTGGTCAAGGGAAGCGTGGGACTAAAAGAGCAAAACTGCTGAGTAGGAAAAGGAAGTGTTTAAAGGGATGCTGGTAATAATGCTCGTATGAGAGCCAACACCAAAATCTCTGTTCAAGTACAGAGAAAGCCTTTGAATGTCAAATTGCTCTTTACCTGACTTGGAGTTCTACATATTCCCTGTTTCCGAATTATTGCACAGCATTTCACTGGTAAAGTTATGGCTTAAATTGGAAACTGAGGCCCAGTCTTACAAAAACTCACAGAATGTTTGAGATAAGTGACTTTGGTCACTTACAACCTAAATACCAATGCTATTTCTGGGATATGTGTTTATCAAATCAACATCCACATTGATAATTCATTATTAGATACTTTATTGAGCAAGAAAACTACTCAGTCCATTCTTTTTATTTTCTTTTTTTTTTTTTTTTTTGATAGACTAAACCTCATATTCCTGATTGCACTATTATCTGAATGGGTTGTGTGTGTCCCTTTGAGCTGGATTACCTGAGGACTAGTTTATCACAAATGAGTAAGGATGTGATTCATCTTCTCTAACTTCAGTTGTCTAAAATTTAGAGGCCTAAGTCTGATTTTATTACCTAAGAATTTCTTCATGACAATCCACAATAGAGAGAAAGAGACATTTCCAGAGATTGATTTGTATTAATCTAGGTTTGATATATATCTTAAAGTGAGCCAATCACTCCTGGAAGGATTTATTGATCAGTTCATCTGTGTTTGGACAAATGAGTCCCACCTAGTAATCCAAACTGTTCCATCAGAAACATAGCTTTTTAATTGTTTCTTTTTATATTCCTTCTCTTTCTTCTTTCCCAGCCTTCATTCACAGCAAATTGCAATTTTCCTTCTAATATGTATGTGTCAGGTGAATTTCAGTGCCATGAGTCCCATGGATTGAAAACATGAAGCCATGAATATCACCTAAAAGGTAAGAAAAAATGACTGTTTTGGCTACTCTGGGCTCCAGTTCATAAGGATCCATGGCTATCACTGCCTTTTTGAACTCTCTCACCTTTCTTGCCATGTTGAAAACTTCAAATTCCTGACAATACTCTGCTAGAGTATCACAAGCCCTGTCCAACAGCTGTTCTTCTCTTATTTCTTAGTCCAGTGCTAACTGCATCAATTTTCTCATGCTCACATGGAGGAGCTGAGCTCACTGTTTTGCTGCGGGCTTGTGTGATTACTGCAGCATTTTAGACTTGTTTGCAGTGAAGGCCATGCTCTCCTTTACATGAGTGTCTGTGGCACTGGTCTTGAGATTCACGTCTTACTTCATTTTCCTCAGACACCTTGAACTAGGCCACAAATTTGAAATGAAAAGGAGATTATTAATTTAACCTGAGTGCAGCACAGGAATATGAAAAACTGTAGAAAAGCACAAAATAAGCTGTGATCCTTGAGGTTGTGAATGAAATTTCTGCATGCGAGTGAGGTTTTTGTTCCTTAAAATGAAATCTCAGTGACTGTATTTGGGCCGTAACGAATTTATGACTATGCAAGTCCACTCCTATTACTTAGCCCTGTTCTCATGGTCAGACTGCAACTCCACATTTAGACCTTTGTGGTACACAGGCTCAGCCTCCAGATCATGCTCATCACTTATTCAAACTGACGATGACTTGATTTCCACCTAGAATGAGATGAGAGGTCAGCCAGAACTCAGGCACAAGATTCGATCCAGATGCTGAGTACCTGGATGCAAGCTCTTCCTGCTGTTGGAAGCATGGGTTTGACTGACGAGAGCTGAGTTAGAGGGCAGACCAAGCTCGAACCTAAGACGATCACCACAGTAGAGTGAGAACAGTGGAACCTGGTGCCTCTCCCCACTAACATTAGTGTCATGGCTTTAATCCTTTTACACCTTAGACCTTTTCTATAAAACATGAACAAAGTTCCACAACAACAGCTTGGAGTGACCTGACAAAAGTTCCATCATATGAATAAGGCATCCCATAAAAATGAGGTTAATAAAGAAAAAGTAGAGGATACTCATTCAAGATTTCTTTGTCATGGTAATCCTTACTTCAAGCCTCTATGTAAGGCCAAGGTCTAGGGTGTGCAAAATAAATTTCTGCCTACTTCAGGGAGAAGTTAAAGGTGAGGCGGAAAAAAAAGGTAGTTTTAATAAGCAGGAAACACTCATTTTTCACTAATGGTCATTTTTTCCTGAAAACACCAGCTTCTTATCAAGGCTCAAGACTCTCATTTTCTTAGTGTTTTAGAAGAGAATGATGAAGTTAACAAGGCAAGTGACAAAATACACTTCTACATGCCTCCAGCAATTAGACTCAAGACTTCTAGGTTGGTATAATTTGATGGTAAATTCGTGATCTATTTGAGGACTCTATTCCTAACTCTGGTAGGTTTTATTAACCCTATTATGATAGATTGGGCAAATAACTGAAATTCAAACATTAAATTGAATACTACAAGGATTTTCATTATTGCATGGTAGCAGTTTTTTTGACATTATCAAATACATTTTAAAAAGTAAATCTCAAAATCTTCATTCACTCCCAATTCATTAATGAGTGCTTTTGCTCCACTTCCAAATTTGATCAATTTTGGTTTCAGAATAATCAGTAACAACAGAGGCAAGAGTTTAGGACAGGACATGAATTCCTTGGAAGATGTTAGCAAGCTGTGAAAATCAACTTTTTGGCCTGGAGTAAGAGTTTACTTTTCTAATTCTCATTTTATATCACGGAGGGAGGTGAGACAGCATTTGCCCCAGAACAGAAGAAGAAAATTTATCAGATGGATTCCTACTGACTCTTCAAACAGCCTATTGTGACCTTTGGTTATTAAACCTTTTGACTGTTAGTTAATTTCAGCAGTGGGGAGGCTATTAGCTGACCGGCTAGATTCCCTGCCCGGCATCTGCTAACCAATGACCTGTGATCTGGGCAATAAAACTGAAATTACATCTGGACAATAAATATATTTTGGCTTCTAACACAATGAGAGGTCCCATCCTGCCTCAATTGATTTTTTTAAAGGTAGATGCCAGAAGACGTTGCTGTGTCTTAGTGAAATAACCTGATTTTGGCCTTTATCCATTCATGAAATATGTTTTTACATAGGCCATTGATGCCAGGAATATTTGGTGGTCTTGGGGACAGAAAAGAGGGAGATGGGAAGAAATAAATAGCTTCAGCAACAGAACTTGCAAGTCAAAAGAATAAAGATTGTGATTTCTATCTTGTTACAAAAAGAGAAGAAAACTTAGTTTTGGAAATAGTATGTGTTCATCAGCAGACATCGCAGTGTTTATGCCCTGAATGGACACATGTGAGTAAGAAAGAGGGTGTAATTTGGTCAACAGGAAGGACTCAAGCCATATGTTCAATACTGAAAGAATAGTCCTTTAACAGTAGAACTAGAAATTATCCCTCTAAACTGTAGGAAACTCATAAACTGTGATATGTCTTCTAGTAATGCTGGTGCATAACAGAAACGAGAATAGGAGATGAAATATGTCCACTCCCTAGGTCTGGATCAGGAACAGTCTTGTAGGAGGAGTGCTTCGTGTGCCTGTTCATCAGTGCGACAAGTTCCTAGATCTGCAATGAGAGCTGAGACATTTAAAGAAACCTGCAGGAGCCTGGTGATCCAAATGCTTCTGAAATCCATGGAATCAGAATCATTTATGTTGGAAAAGCCCTCTAAGAACATCAAGTCCAACCATTAAGACAGCATGCCAAGTCCACCACTAAACAATGTCTGTAAGCACCACAACGGTACATCTTTTACATATCTTAAGGGCTGATGACTCGACCACTTCCCTGCATTGAGTCAAACTGTTCTAATGCTTGACAATCACCTTAGTGAAAAACTTTTTCCTGTTATCCGGTCTAAACCTCCCGTGACAGAACTGGAGGACATTTCATCACATTCTAACATTTGTACTTAGGAGAAGAGACCTAATATTTTGAGAGCAAAAAAGAAGATAGTCTTCAGTTCAGCAAGTTTGTGGTTAAACTTAATGTACTCTATTTTCATTATAGAAACTAGATTTCAGTACATGTGGTGAAATTCAAACAGTCTAATAAAATTTGTGACAGGTATGGGCACTCTAGTCTGAAGTTTTAGTAGCTCTTCACTATTAAGATTTTAAGGAACTGAGAAGAAAACACACAAGAAACCAGGCCAAAAGAAACCAAACTAAAAGAAACAAAATTTAAATGAACTAAATCAAAAGAAACCAAACTAAAGCAAGGAACAAGAAAAAAAAAAAGTGAGAGAAAGAAAAAAATATTTTGCTGTTTTTCTCTATGAACTTTATGATTCAGATATGACAGTGCAGTGTTTTTAAGTCGAGATCTCAGTTAAAAGTGGCAGTCTTTTAAGTGTAATAAGCCTTCACTGAGCTTCAACATTTCAGAGAAATGCTTAAGACCTTGCTTTATGGCTGTTTTGTGTTACATGCAAAGCTGTGCATCTTCCACTGAGACCTTCTTGTGTTACATTTAAACTGTGATTATTCACCTGGTTTCATTATAGTTGACACCTGTCTGTGACAGCAGGATAAAACTGCAACCTAAATTAAACCCATGCAAGTTTAACTTTTAAACGCATGGTCTCAAGTAAAAGCCCAATTGACTAAAACTCCTTCAAGCTACAGTGATGGAAGCTTGGGAGCCCAACCAGTTCAATCAACCTAACATCCCTGTGATGCAGTGAGAGTGCGGATTTGTTTCTCTATAAAGAAAGCCAAGATTGCTGACACCTTTGATTAAAGAGTTTCAAGTAGGCAGATGGAGTCTCAGGTTAGGGTACATGATCTGGGCTCCAGTATAAATTAAAAGAAAGCCCCCAAATCTAGGAGTTGTTTTTTATTTATTTAATTTCCCATGGATAACATTTTTCCTGCACATTCTTTCTGTGCTTTGTACTTTGCAGACTTTCCCCTAAGTTCAAGGTTGATGATGTAATTGTGACTAAAGGAAATGCAGTGTTTAGAGGCTTTTTTGGTAACACACCACATTACATTTCTTGCTTGTCATTATATCCTGCCAGCTTTCTGGCACCACTTTTTTTCCTTTTTTTTTTTTTCCTTCAATTTTACTAGCATGCATTATTCATTGGAAAGGAAAAAAGTTTGAAGAAAAAAAGAGAGAGAGAAAAAAAAAAAGAGAGAGAAGAATAATTTGCATTTCCTGATTGGAAGCCAGGGATTATTCATCATTGCCCTGTACATCTCTTATAAAGATGATAAATGAATGTATATTAACTGAACCCTAAAACAAAATAATGTGTTTTTCTAAAAGTTTTGCAGAGCTGCATTTCCATTGTAATTAGTTTACTTTTTTTAACCAAGTGCTGTTAAAGCACCATCAAAATGAAGGCTGAATTCTGAACTGTTTAGAGGAGGTGGGAGAAAGTAATGGACTACTCAGTGGGTTTTTCCTTTCTCTTTTAAGACTACCGAAAATAAGTCAAATTGGGGTCTATCTTTAAAATAATAATATTAACACATCAAAAATTTAAAAATCAAAAATACAAACAACAAACCAAAAGCAAGAAAAACAACAAAATCGAAATCCTTATTCAAGGAAATTACTCTGGAACAAGGAGATAACCACAGTGGCAAGAAACTTGTTACACGTTATTTGCCTCATAAGAGACTTTATAATCATTTATATTCCTCCAAACAGAAATAAGGAAGAGATTGGTCTTTTCATCATTTTTTTGCTGTCTTGATTTATTGAGCTTGTCAAGGTTTAAACAAGGCACTTGGCCTCCAGCACAGGCTTGAACTCAAAATGTTGTTCCCAGCCATTCCCTCTCTGTGCCTCTCCTGCCATGCTGTAGAGCTGAATTTGGCTCTAAGCTAAGCAGGACATTATCCCATACGAGACATGATCTTTCAGTGAAGTAAAAGCCCCTTTGTAGTGGTAAAGTTGTAATAAGGAGACAGTTGGGCCACATAAGACCTGGAGGACAAAAAAAAAAGACAATGGTTGTGCATAAATGTTTTGAAGCAAAAAGGCTGGTTTATTTTTTTGCAGAAAAAGGTGTTTCCCATAAAAAAATTAGTGTTCCCTAACTATTTTCATTTGTAGCAAACCACAACTAAAAAGATCAAAGAAACTAATAAAAACAGGGCCACTGAAATTACTTCAATTAACATTTTTTGGAAGTACTTTCTTTTGCTGTCTTTATATGTCTTTTTTTGCTTTCCAAATCTTCCCACTTCTTCCCTTTGTTTTTCTGTATTACTTTTTAATTAAAAAAAATCAGAAGGTAAATAACATCTAGTTTTTAAATTTCTTAATATATTTTTCAATTTTTTTTTTTTAATTTAAAAAAAAGCAAGAACTGGAACGTTCATTAACATTATTTATCAATCTGGACAGTGTCTGAATTACGAATTCTCAGATCATGATGGCAAACTGCTGTTGTTTATTTTTCTTATCCAGATACAGCAATTATGTCCTTGAAATGAAGAATTGCTGAGAACTTTCAGCAGCACTGACAGAATTTTGTTGTTTTCATTGTTTTGCAAAGTAAGGAAATAGGACTCAAAGCCTGGGTTCCCAGCACCCAGAGGGAAAAATCTCTGGTGCTATAAACAGCTCCCTGGAGAAACTCAGCTCAGTGCTCTCACAAAGCAGGACATTTTCAGACTATTATTTCCATTAAACACCAAATTAACTGCCTGTAAACTTGTTCAGTTATTTGTTTTTACTGGCCTGTAAAAGCATAAAACATAAATACATAAATAAATATTTATAATGCATGGATAACAGTGCTAACACATGCCATAAGCCATGCCAGGGAAAAGGAAATAAATCAAGGCTCGTGGCTGAGAGATGCCACTTGGTTTGATTTGTAATAAACAACTTCACTTATCGTTATGCGCTTTATTCCTATATATTATTTTGCATTAGAATTTTACTCTGCCTTTTTCATTGTGCTAGCCACTCTTCAAAGAACAATCACAATCTTTAAAGACTCAGCTCATGACATCCAAGTTCAGGCACTTAACTGAAGAACCTAAATTAGGCTTTCTCTGTGGTCATTGCAAGCCATTTTAAAAAGCCAGAGGGAAAGCCCAGATGCATATGAACCTCAGTCACATCTGGAATTAAAACCTTACTGTGTTTTCCGAGATGGGCGAGAGCTAATTCTTCTGTCTTGTGTGTGACAAGGATTGCATGGCCAAAGTAATTTTAACAAAATTAACCTTTTCTAAGAATATGAATGGAATTTTCTAACTATAACCTCTTATTTGCATCAGTCTGGACCTTTCTGAAGAAAAGACTTCTAGATTCTTGAATCTTTCATTTCTCCAGCAACACTTTTGTAGACTGCCCTTCCAACTGCGAAGCCTTCTGCATCAGAAAATGCAGTCACAAATTTGCTACTGAAACAAATCACCAAGAGAAATATAGAATAACATCCCATGTTGCTCTTCAGGGGTAACAGGCTGGGCTGCAATAAGAAGGGAATGTCAGCTAAGAAATGTAGGATTGAGTTTGCCATTTGGGAGGAAAGTCTCTGGAGAACGCCTAAGGGCATTCTGAGGGCTAACATTTGCAAAGCTATGGTTCAGAGGAATGCACAAAGGAAAGCATTTACTAAACCAGTAACTCCTCCTCCACCGCTGGGTTCATTTCATGTCCTCCCTCTTCTCTTCTTAATTCCCTAGAGCTCAGTTTGGAGAACACAACTTTTCTTATATTAGTAGTCAAGGAATGGGCAAGGCATTGGAATACATATCTTCTCTCAAGTTTTCAGCAAGGAAAGCCTGATTCCAGCCCTGGATTGTGATCAGCATGGCTAAAATTCACTGTAGTTGAGCCTTTGTGTGCAGGAATGTTTGCAAAAGGTGAATATCCTATTTTCCTGCAGGGGCATTGGCAGTGATTTTTTCCTTCATATGTGTGACACTTTAGGTAATATAGCCTGAGTACTTTTATTATTACTTTCATGGGAAAACATTAACTGATTTATCTGATTAAAATTTGAGGTGGCAGCAATAAATAAACAAAATACTCAATAAAGTCTCGTTAATTGTGACACTTGTTTCTTTTGTTAATTTTAAAGCCTTCCTTGACATTGTGTAATGTCACTGCAAGTAACACATGAGAGCTTTGGGGTTTTTTTATTACCGCTTACTTAAGAAATAACTTACTTTGTCCCATAGCTAGCAAGCTTCTTTCAGTATTATTCCACACAAGTTGCAGAGGTCTCTCAACACCACCCGTGGTCATTAGGTCATTTTTTCTGCAGCTTTTCCAGTAGTTACTCACAAACTGATAATTGCTACCAAATAGATGCACTGCGGTGCTGGGCTGTCATTTGTTAGCACTTCCCTTCAGCTTACAGCCCTGTGGTCCTCTCCCAGGCTCTGTCTACACGCCAGTATGCTGTAATGATAAATAACATTATCGACCTATAGGTATGCATAAAACATTAGATGGATCGTATGTTTTCCGGACTGCTCAACTTTCATGAACTGCATTTCAAGTTACTTTGATCAGGCGCCTTAGCTCTGACACCATAGGTTTGGAGTGGTAGAGGGCTAACATGGGCAGAAATAACTCGACAAAACTCAATAAAAACGTATGTTATCTTTCCTCATTAGAAACTGAACAGTTATTCCAATTAATTTCCCAGACAGCAGGTAGAAAGCTGAACTTAAAAATTTGTCATTAAAAACCAGTGTATATTGATAAGTTTAAAATGTAATTTTCTTCCGTCCTCATTTCATTAAACAGGTACAATCAGAGCACTTAAGTTTAATAGTAGAAGGGTTTTGTTTTGTTTTTTCAAAATTCATAAATGATTTTAGAAGGCTAAATTCGATTTTCGGTGGTAACTCAGCATTCATATTTCTAAATCTCTTGTATTTCAAATAATATGAGATTTTTAAGCACGAAATACACAAATTAAACTTAAATTGTCCCCCAATGCCTTTAAGCACCTGGGATTTTTTAAACATATAGCTTCTTTGCACATAAAATATGGTAGTTTTCTCTCATACCATGTGCACATGTGTATTTATGTGCATGGGTAAGACAAGTAAATGTAAGGGCATGTGTGCATGTATAAATTTATGACAGTGAAAAATATTTTTCATTTTTTTTGTTTTTATGAGGAAAAAAATGTAAATGATGCCTCAATTTTACAGAAGGGGGAAAATGTAATAGAGAAAAACTGTCCAATTTATTTTTGTCTGCTTAAACTCAAATTAATTCCTCTCACGCACAATTCAAAAATCATTCATAGTGTAATGATTCAGGATCAGGCCCTAGTTTCTTCCCAGAACACTGTTACTGACATTAATGAAATGAAAGCAAAAGAAATAAAAAAGGAAATAAAATAGGTGACAAATCTTTAGATGAAATAACTGCCAAACAAGAATAATAATTTATGTTAGAGGAGTGGGAGGTCATCTGGCCCAACCCTTCACTCACAGCAGGACCTTAACACAATATGAGTTCAGTATGACATGAGGTCAGTAACACAGTTTTGTATTAATTCTTTTAGAAAAATAAATTAGGTGGGTCTAGGAAAGAGATATGGACTGCCCAAGTCTTACATTTCCAGCAACGGAGAGATAAACTTAGCCCTAAACTGGCATGCTAACTTTCAAAAGTTAACCTAAAGTCTTACTAGAACATTTTTCTTTCCTTACACAAATAATTAGATTAAAAACTTATAGCCAATTCCCATGGAAAAAATATTGTTAAGAGATAATTAAAATGAAGAACAGACACACAATCTCTTATTTAAAATTTCAGCATCAAGCCCAACAATATCTTCCTTGGGTATGAATTGAAAAGGTTTTGTTCACTGGAAATTCATTAAGAAACTTGCATTCAGCCGTTCATTCTTGGGAGATATAGTCACTGCCCCTCATGCAGTAAAGGAATTAAAACTTCTTTCAGTTTTAAAACTCTGGAAGTGTTTTGTGGGGAATTTGAGCCCTTCTTCTCTAGTCAAAAGAATTTTTTTCTTTTTTATTTCTCCTGAACTCAGACAAATTTTGTAACTCATGTTAAATCTGGAATTCATACAAATACTACCTTATTCCTCTCTGCAGCCTCCTTGCTAATTAAAAAAACCTATATGACTTCCTTTTATCTGAAGAATCCATCAAATTATATATATATATTTATATTTATATATATATATATGTACATATATATTCAAGGATAAATGAATGAAAAGAGACTTATGTCTCATATTAGTCTATTAGGTAAAAAGGAGCAAATGTTGTTTTTTAGCTGGGTTGTTTTCCTTCCCTTCCTCTCTCTATTTTACTGCCAAAGCCCCAGTAGAGTATGAATGCAGAATATCAGCCCATCTTCTAATATATGCAGCATAATCTTCTTAAAATGAGTTTTCACTTCAAGGAACAGAAGGGCTTAGAGATGAGCAGCATGGCTTTTTTGTATTTGGCATCTCATTATACTTAGTACCATTTTTTCCTTCTTAGAACAATTGAATATCATTAGTGAAGGAAAATTCTCCCTATATATTATTAGGACTTTTTGTTTTGTTTTGTTTTGTTTTTTCCTTTTGTGGGGCATGGAGAAGGAAATGAGAGGCAGAATAAGGCTTTTTATTCATTCATGGGGAAAAAGAACGTGCTTTTATACTTCACATTCCTTCATCACAACTTAATTTTTTCCCCTTTCTGGACAATTCCATCTCAAATAATTCTATGTAAATATTAACAAATGGACATTTACATGAATTTAGGATGTGGAAACAGGGAAGTAAAAGTATCGTGCAATATATATTTTTTATTATTTTTTTTTATTTTTTTAAGTGAAATGGTCTGAAATGTCATTTGAGGAACTGAGAAATTCTTCGGCATGTTTGAATATAGATTTAATTTATCATGGCTTCTTGGCCAAACTCAAACACAGCATCAGCTTGAAATCCAGCATCTTCCCTTGGGAAACCTCAGCTGAGTTCTTTACTGATTAAAGCCAATGAAGCTGGACCAGCAGACAATTTGCCCAAATATCTATTTGCATGGATAGTTTGTGCTATATTAGTGTCTAGTGGAAATTCAGTGATTTAACATGTCTCTTACATGTTTAATTATTTCTTTTAAATAGGTTGGTTGGAGAAGGTAGGAAGTGTACTCACTTCCAGCATAATATTGTTAGATTACAAACACTATAAAAGTAAGGAATTGATGCTGGTGGAACAATAATTGATTCTTCTGCGCTATCCAACGTACAGCATCCATAATCTATGTTATGAGCTCTCCAGACTATTGATCATCAATTAACTTGTGTCATACCCAAAAAAGGAAGGACAAGGAATAGGAAATAGCAGAAGAATGCTCAGGAAAAAAGCTAGTTCTCAAATCTGAGGCTGTAACTCTGTGTTACAAACAGTAAAAATGGCCACACAGATTGTCTCATTTTCTGGTGGTGTCTCTGATAAAAGTGAAATTAAGACAAAAAGCTGAAAGACTTTAACATCAACAACTTTTAAAAATAAGGTGACACTGAAGAGAATAGGACCACTGGCACACCTGTAGAGATCAGTACAGGAAGATCTCCTTAGCAACAGAGATTTAGCTGGTGGGATACTCTATTTTTGTGCTTAATCCCTTCAACCAATGCATAGCCTTCCAGTACTTTGGAGATCTGTAAGCTGTGTGAGACCTACTGCCATAAACCACCACCAGATGCTGGGTTATGCTAGGTTCCAGTTCAGCTCAGCTTGATTCAAATGGGCAGCTGGCCAAAAATGGCCTCAGCTTCATTTCAGAGCCTTGAACTGCTGTACTTGCTGGTCTTGGCACACACTTTTCAGTCAGCTAACACACATTCAGATGGCAATGGAAACCATCTCTGAACTAACCATTTTCTCTTTAGTTGTTGTGTTTTTCATAGCCACTACCACCTGTGTTCATCCTTCCAAAGTGTAAACATCTCTCAAGTTTGCTAACTTTCCTAGAGAGCATTGCCTCCAGGGAATGATGCCTTAATCTTCATTTCGATTCACCATTGAAAGTTATGCATATTCCTCAGTGATCCTAAACATGGCATGCTTCTTTACAGAAGTGGGGTTCAATTCACAGCATAAAACAAGTTAATCACTGCACAATTTCCTACATGTGGATTAGAGTGTTCAGAGGAACTCTAAATAATATTTAGTGGAGCTTGCTTCAGCTTTTAAAACACAGGCCATTGAAGTATCCATGATGCCCTAGGAGATCTTTATCTGGACTCCAACTTAGAGTATCCCATAGTCCCACATCCTATCAGTCCCATGTGGATACTTCTGAAACCCTAACACATCTCAGATGTTACTTGGTACACTTTTGTGGTTAAATGGAATTTTTTGTCTGTATTGAAATTGAAATTGGCTCCCTGGAATTGTTGAAGGCCAGGCTGGATGGAGATCTGAGCAAACTGGTCTAGTGGAAGGTGTCCCTGCCCATGGAACAAGATAATCTTTAAATCACCTTCCAACCCAAACTATTCTGATTCTATGATGAATCTATGATTGACTAGACCTACCAGGGACTGTAACAAAAGCTTAGACAAATGTTGTTTTTGTGAAAAACTGAGCTTGCAAAACTTAGTCTGGAAGCCCAGTCTCACTCCGAAGAACACACAGAGGGTTTTTTTCCAGTGAAAGATAAATCTTATTTGAGAAACAAATTTTAATAATTCCTTCCAAGTCTTGCATTATTTACAAGGCCGGAACAACAGCGCACAAGCCTCTCATTTCTCTACCTCGTGTGCTAAATAAATATTACCAGAAGCAAACTGCAGTGCTGAAGTCAGAGATTATTTTATGTGAATTAATCCAATCCACTGTGGGACCCCATGTCCATCACGTGCCACGCAGTGGGGCTTGCCCCATTGTGGACTGCACGGGGCAGAAAGGGAGAGCTCAGCTTCTCCCCAGCCGGGGAGTGCGAGGAAGCTGCAGAGGTTGATTCCTGAAGTACAGAGTAAAGAAGATAAAGTTTTTAAAAATGTGCCTCTATCTCCAAGAATTCTCTGCATGCAGCAGAAAGGAGGAAATTGTGCTCAGGAGCTGTCAGTTGGATTGCAGTAAAAACTCCGGTAATGATGCCCTGTCCATGGAAGCTTTAACAGCCTTTCCTGTAATTGAATGTTCTGACCTTCTCAAGCCACTTTCTATGAAAGAAATAAAACACAAAATAAATACATAGTCCTTCCATTTTGACTTTAAGAACAAACTGAAAATTATATCAGTTAAAAAAAAAACCAACAGCTTCATTTAAAGAATACAGTAATTGCAAAATGTTTGTCTTGTCAGGAAAAGTAAGCTGCATGAAAATAAGAAATAGAAAAGAAGAAAAAAAAGGAAAACAAAATTTAGTATGAAACTGTCTCTTTTAATTATTTTTTTTTTCCTTAGTGAAATTCTAGGGGTAAGGGAACTGACTGTACGTGATTAATTTAGGGAGCTGCTCACTAAAAATTGGCATGTGGCAGGTTTTGTAAGAGGCTACAAAGACAGCAAATTAAATGGAGGCAGTTAGAGAACTAAAAAGAACAGTGAAGAGTGAGAAGCAGAGCAATTCAGGTATGTAACTTGTCTTCCTGAACTTATTTCAGTAGCTGCTTTATACAGTAAAGAAACAGCTTCCAAACACTTGCTTGAAATCACAACAAACGAAAAAATATATACATCTGAAAGATAAGACTGTAAGTAAGATGAGAATATTGGAGTTTTTTTGGTGAGAAATACTACCATTTCCACATATTTCTACTTGTTTCCGATTAGAAAAAAAAATCTTTTTACTTATTTTTTCCTGCAATTGGCTTCAAACGCATTTAATCTTTAGCCAAACTGAATGTTGTGTTTTGATTAAGGCAAAGTGGGTTGTTCTGTGTTTAACTTTTCTCTTTCAGTGAATAACAAAAAGCCTTTAAAAAACACCCCAATCTTTAATATATTTTTTTTTTACTTTCTTGAAACATTGCAGCATTGCATCCTTCTGCCTGTTTGGATATCAACGGAGATTTTGTGCGAGTAAACCACACAGTATTCATTTTTAATGTCTGTGTGCTGAGATATAAAAACATTTTCTTGCTAATGAAAGACAGAACCCAAACCATGTGGATATCAGTGGAGATCTACCACTGCTTCAACAGTATCAAATTACTCCAGGCAGGAGCCATTCCAGCAGTTAATAGACTTACCTGTAGTGAGCCTATTCTCACCTCAGCCTCTATAAGTCACATGCAGTTTTAAGAGGCCAAGAATGTCAATTTATTCTAGCAAATGGACTTTCTGGAGGGTTTAACTGCCTACCAGTGACACCCCTCTCTGCATTTGTTGAACAGGTAGTCTGAAACAACTGTCTGTACTGCAGGTACACTTGCAAACAGATTTGGTGGAGAAAAAGAAGGTCCCCAGGGTGAGTTTAGATGGATACCCAGGGTCCTCATCCTGTTTGCATGTCAGTCCTGGCAGAGAATGAGTTTCCCTCAAGTGCTAATCCTCCTCATAGGATGAGCAAAGGTGAGTGGTAAAATCAACAATAAGTTCTCAACATCACCCCCCACAAATGGCTTGGGAAGTTCTTCCCTCTCTCTCTGGCTTAGAAACACAGAAAATGTGGCTGAAATCTCATTTCTGAATTTCTGCTTGAGTACTGAGCTGTGGTCTTGGGTTTGAAGACTGTACTAAGGGAAGGAAATCTCTGTTTTCTCTTTGGTGGTTCCAAAGGTCTCCTATGCAGGTGCGACAATATTGTTTCATTTCCTGTATATCTTTTAACAGTCCTAATTTTCTTTTTTGTCTTCTTTTTTTTTTTTTCTGGGGGGAGGGTCTTTCCTTTCCTTTCCTTTCCTTGCCTTTCCTTTCCTTTCCTTGCCTTTCCTTTCCTTTCCTTGCCTTTCCTTTCCTTTCCTTGCCTTTCCTTTCCTTTCCTTGCCTTTCCTTTCCTTTCCTTGCCTTTCCTTTCCTTTCCTTGCCTTTCCTTTCCTTTCCTTGCCTTTCCTTTCCTTTCCTTGCCTTTCCTTTCCTTTCCTTGCCTTTCCTTTCCTTTCCTTGCCTTTCCTTTCCTTTCCTTGCCTTTCCTTTCCTTTCCTTGCCTTTCCTTTCCTTTCCTTGCCTTTCCTTTCCTTTCCTTGCCTTTCCTTTCCTTTCCTTGCCTTTCCTTTCCTTTCCTTGCCTTTCCTTTCCTTTCCTTGCCTTTCCTTTCCTTTCCTTGCCTTTCCTTTCCTTTCCTTGCCTTTCCTTTCCTTTCCTTTCCTCTCCTCTCTTCTCTTCTCTTCTCTTCTCTTCCTTTTTTCCCCCTATGGAGACCATAACATTTTCAGAACGAGCACTGCATTTTCAAGCATCCTTCTAGACTTGTAGCATAATGGAGCCTCTGGGGCTTACAATAAGATGAACAATAATTGCTTTAATTCATTGTACAAATAGAAAAGAGCTTCTCAAAATGGCTGTCAGAATCGGTTGAAGCCTATTATGCATATTTATTTCTGTTAAGATTTGTAAATATTTTAATAGGCTTGGGTTTTATCTGGGTAAAATTTAGTTATCAATTGCTATGGTTTATGTGCAAAATATTGTCCACAATAAGTGCTCAGGGCAGTATTAGTCACTGTTATGAAGAATGTAAGCAAAGCATTTGAAATAAAAGATAAGCACGAGTACAGGTTATTTTGTTTTTATTTTCCTGTGCTCTATGACATTAGATTTCTCCACTTACATAGTTCTCAAACAGGACTGTGACCCAAAGTTAATGCCATTTTAGAGACACTGCTTTTGGAAGATGAGCAAATTGGTTTGGCTAATAAGAAAAATAATTCCTATTGCCGGTCCTCAGACAAATATATTTGATAACAAATTCCTTTTTAAAATTCCTTTTGAAGTTTTATTTTCAAAATATGTTTATTCTGTTGGGGAGCTCTCACATGAAACTGCTTTTTCAAAAAAAAAAATTAAAAATAGGAAAATAATAATGAAAGCTTATATCTACAGGAAAAAAGAGTAAGAATTTTTTTTTTTTATTTTTCTAAAATATTCATTCCAAACTGTAACAAGAATTGTTGAGGAATTTTAAAAATAGTAATTCAAACGTCATTCAGACTTTAATAGGTGCATAAACAATACTAATATTAAAGTTTAGAGCCATTTTAATTCTAATTCTTTCCTAATGACCCACTTTTCTGGTTTCTGAGTTACCCAAATAATTAACTTAATTATACAGTTATACTTCTTTTAAAATTTGCTTATTTTACAAAAGATTTAAAGGATTTTTCACAGTGTTTTGAGGTCATTTATGTATCTGAGATTTACTTCAGCATGATGCACAGACTGTGTGTATAAACTTGTCCCATTTATTCAGTATTCATTAAGGGGAAATTAAAGAATACTTTAGAATGTGATGTAGTTAAGGGTTATCCTGAACATTCCAATTGTCTTTTCAGAATTTTGTAAGAATTTAATTTATTTATTCTTAAGAATAAATAATATTAATCAACATAGATATTATGTGTGTTTGTAAATTCAGTCTCAACTTTTTCTGATAAATAAGATAGGTTGAAATTATAAAAAACATAAGTTTCAGAAAGAAATGGATAGAGAAGTTTGAAGCAGCCCAATTTGTATCTTTTTTTTCAATTGAAGCAAGATGTTTTGGCAGGTTAAAATGAAACATTGAATGAAAATGTTGATTTGAAATTAAAGGTTTCATTTTGAAAAGTTAATGTGAAGCACATATTTTGCATCAAATTATTATCACAAATTGAAATGCCACACAAATTCTACTTTAATTCAAATTCCAGCTCAAAGGAAAAAGGTTAAATTAGAACCGACCTTTTAAAAGAAATATTTTATTCTGTTCCAAACTACTGCCTTTTAAAATCAGAAAGATCATCAGAATGGACAATCCCTACGTACAAGATGGAATAAAATGAAAGCTCATTTTTCAAAGGAAAAACATACAAGCAAACAAATATTTTTCATTTCAGAACAGTTTAGGTCTAGCCTGATTCCTTACATATCCATCTTGGATGTGTCGGAACGAGGTTCTCTGAAGCAGAGACACATTTTTACCAGTGTTCATAAGATAATAACACTCCAGAGAGATGTGTTTCATAAGCAGCTACCTCTTTAAGGAGATTGTTCTTAGGATGTCACAAAAAAGGTCGGACATCTTACTACCAGGAGAAGTGAAAAGAAAAAAAAATTAAAAAAAAAAAAAACAAAAAAACCAAAAAAAAACAAAAAAAACCCCCAACAACCAAAAACCCTCATACAATAAACAACTCAATAAAAATGCTAGAAATTGTTCAGGTATTGTGAAAAAGGAAGGACTCTTTTGTAACAAAAATGTTCAAGAACGCAAAAGAAGAATTATCAGGCTGAATCTAAGTGACTATAGGGCACCCTGCATAAAGATTCAGGAAGAACTGGTCTGCATTTTAGTTATCATTATTTAGGTAGAATATTCTGAGAAATTCCAGAAATATCACTGTCTACCTGAATATTTAACTAAACAAAACCATGGATGTTATTTGTATCCGATTTTTCCTATTTTGATGAACATGCGTCAGGAAGGAAAAGGAAGTCATGACAGACTGCATCATAACTGTAAGTTACTGTGTGTTGATATTTTAAGGTATTTTTATTTGTTCTATGCTTTCAAACATATAAGAGCTGTTTCCTGTAGAAACGTTCTCAGTCAGACATTCAGCCACATATTTTAGAAGCTACAAATATCATTAGAAATATTTGTGCTTTCTTAAGTCTCTCTCTAAGTCTCTCTGACTGAACGTAATTCTAATTTCCAGATCTGTTTTGAATGAATTTTAAAAAATAAAATATATCAAAAGAAAATAAAAAAGTAAAACAAATCAAAGAAAAGCAAAATAAAACAAAGTAAAATAACACAACCCCCCCAAAAAAAACCCAACAAAACAAACAAACAACAACAAAAAAAAAAAAACAACCAAACAAAAAAAAACCACTAAAATACCAGCCCTTTCTGCCATAACATCACAGATAACATTTAGCCAATCTTTTCTTTCTCTAAGTTCTCTGATGGTATGATAATTAGGAAATGTAGTATAATGAAGAGGAAAATGTGGTCAGTAAAGGCTGATATATTTATCTACAGAACACATGGCCATTTTTCCAATCTGTAGTGCTCTGCTTATATATTATCCAGTTATGTCTGAGGTTGTTAGGCACAAATAAAGAGAGTATTTCTTTGCCTAAGAGGAACCTGGTTTCAGAGAGTTCTCCCTTCATATCAACTTAAATCTGTGCTGCTTTCAAATAAAATTAGGAGGAAAATGCAGGAGAAATGACTTGCCCATCAGCAGCTCTGTTACAAAACGAGTCAGATGTAGGGTGGTGGAGGTAAATGCTGAAATGTAGGTACAAGGCAGAAACTCTTTCTATTATAGCTGAGCATTTAATGACTGTAACAGGCACATTTTCCCAGGCATCTCATAGGAGCGGTGTTAGAAGCAAAGGAAGATTACTTGATCTTAGAGATCCACCTGGAAATCAGCACAGAACCTGTAGCTTTTAAATTTATTTTTAAAGTTGTTTTTCTTTTGTCCTAAGGGCATTTCTGTACATGATTCTCAATATGTAAATCAATAATTTGTTGGGTTTTTTGGTTGGTTTTTTTTTAATTTTTTTTATTTTCTCCCTTCACTATCTTCTTTGCTTTTATTTTTATTTTAGCTGGAAGATAAGAATTTCCTCTCCAAATATGTGTGTATTGCCTCCTAAGAGAAACAACTCTCACATGCTGATATACAGGCCATAGGTTTAAACTGCTTAATCCAGCCAGTAATGATAATACAGTCACAAAGCCATGGAGATGCTTGGCCTGAACACATTTATCTTCACTTGAGCTCCTGACTGCATTTTTACAGTCTACACTGAAACCTTCGCTCCTATGGGTTACTTTTCAAAAATAATTAACTGAGAAGTACTTTGACTTCGTCTTTGAAAGCATCTGCTGCAACTTAGCTGGGCTGTTGTTGAAGATGAGTGTTTTCTATGCATTGAATTTGGCCTCTATTTATTTGCAAGGATCCTCTGTTCTCAAACGTGAGAGAAGTCGAGAAGAAATTCCACACCATGAAAGAGTGGAATCCATTAATCACACTATACTGATAGTTGCCAAGAAGAGAATTCATCTAAGGTGTTCTCTTTTGCATACTGGAAAGAAAGAATGAGAGTAAGAGAGGCAAAAAGAGAAAGAGAACAACTTGAAATACTAATAAAAACACACAAGCAACTTTTAAAATATTATTGAAGAGACACAAATTTTAAATGCTAAAATATTAAAATTGATTGAGGTTGTGAAATAAGTGTATTGCTTAGTCCTCTGTGCATTAAAATTAATTTTTCATCTTCTTATCTAAGCAGCTTCCCTATTGGCTTTTGCTGAACATTCTTAATATTTCATATGCTTAAGGGAAAAAAGCTGTACTCTGACATCTTAACATCCCTGAGAATGTTTAACTTTATTTATTTTTCTTCTCCTATGCAAAAGATTTTCAAATCACACATGAACAGGGAGAAAGAGAAAAAAAACAGCACAGTTTTGCTGCACCATTCTGGGCTTTATTTCCCATATGATTGTGTATGCAAGTGCTAAGAGCTCTATTCTTCTCTACATTATTATTTTTCTCTTCTTTGTTTCCCACTATCTCACTCATGTGGCTTGCATCCTGCAGTAGCCCCAGCAATGTTGAGAACATCAATAATTTGATTGTAACTGAACAATAATAAACGATGAAGCAACTTCATCTGAGCTGGAAGATCTGGCCTTAACCTCTCTCTATTTACAACTCTGGAAGGCTTGTATTCAGGAGAATTTAAATCAGCAGAGACATGCCAGTCCTCATGTAGTGCAGCGCTGACATAAACATAGCTAAACTGCTGCTATTAGGAGATAAGTTCTTATTTTGTAGCCCCACAAACAAAAGGTTTTAGTATATCATCATTGGTGCTAAAAGCAGCATAGGCAAATGGCCCTGGATAAGGCAAACAAGTGCTTAAATCACTACAGCTTGTTCTCTGCCAGGAAATTAAATATGTAAAACCTTCAATATTATGGTCCTTATATTCACATGCCGAGGGTGTACCACGTGATACGGCAGGGTTTTATGCCCTAAGGGCCACTCTCAGCCCTGCAGTTCTTCCAATGAAGCTGTAATTTTGTACCTTTCAGCATAAACTTATATGCAGATCTGTGCATCCTCCTGAAATTGTTCTATTTCCAGCCCCTGATCCTTGCCCTTGGACTGGCGTGGGTGAATCCTCACACGGACACAGACAAAAGCTGGACCCTGAGACATATGTGCGTACTCTTTACTGTAAGTTCTAGAAGTCTTGACTTGACTCTCATGGCATTGGTGAAGAAAAAAATTTGAAATAATATTGCCTGCTCCCATCCCAGTGTAGGGAAAATCCCAAGTCCAATGAAAAAAAAAAAAATCTCAAAACAGCCAAACAAACAAACAAACAAAACAACAAAGAAGCAAACAAAACACACCAAGACCCCCGAATACTGAATATTCAATTTGTCCTTTGGTCTTTTCATTGGCAGTAATTCCTTCATGGAAGCACTTACTACTGTGTGTGAAACCCAGAACGTCTGGAAGCAGTGGCAGGGTGAACTGAGCTTAGGAGAGATAATTTTGATAGGCAAAAGTTGATATGAATAAAAGGCTTCAATACTTCTCACCTGATTTTAAGTGTAGAATTTAGTATTTATGGTAGTGAAATGGACACCCTATCCTTCCTCTGTAAACGATGGAGAGAGATGAGATTCTCCATATCTTTGGAGCCATAGGCCACTGCTTAAAAGAAGGTGAATCCAACCTTTCTGTCCAGTGTGTCTTTTGCTTTGTCATCCAATTACTGCACCAGCTTTGCACACATTCCCTTGTCCCTCCTGCTCCCATGTCCCCTTCTCTCCACATCGAAATTTTACTGTACTCTAGATTATTGCAGGAACTGACATTTTGCCACATTCTTCTCCTTGGACAACAGTGAACAGTGAAGATTTTTTCCTGTGGACATTTCACCTAAAGTAATGGGTGTCATTTTAGTTAGTCATTTATACCACAATTACAGGACAGTAGGATTTCTAGGAGGAATGGGGACTCTTCTGGTCTGTGTTCAAATTTGCCCAGAAGGTGCCTGGACACATCTTACTGAAGTTCTTGACAGTTCAAACCCAGATTGCTTTTACACCCTGCTAAAAAACTACACTGTACTAAGTCCAGTCCATGCTTAAGATTGAACATTTCCTGGATCTGCTTTTGAAAACCACAGCTGCAGTATATGAAAGGGCTATCTTTACAATTCAGGGGAAAGCTGAGCATGTATTGTGATATATACCAAAATACTGTGAAATCTATATTCATATTGCATGTGAAATCTCTAAATCCACCCTCACAAGCTCAAACAACTCACAAAAGTCTGCTTTCTTAGCCTAGCCAGTAACAAATTCCTACTCTTCTGTATGGCCTATGCACATATGAAGAGGAGGAATGGTTTTTTACTCCTCTTAAATTGTCTCTCAGACTGTGGCTCAAGCACAGTACTTTATAGCTAAAATCTCTAGATTTTTGCACTTAAGTTGCAGTTAGATTCCTCATGATCTAACAATTATTCTAACAAATGAAAATTCGTTTATTTAAAGAGACCAGAGATCCAGAAAGGATCTAGGTTAAAGTCTGTCTGTAAACTGGTCTCTAAACAAACAAGTCTCTCACCAATGACCACAGAATACACTAAGTAGATCAGCCTCATTTATGGATAAATTATAAAACTCAAGACTGGTGGAAAATGTAGGGGTTTTTTTTCCTTATTCTAGTTGTCTGAGCCCTGTGAATTCAACAGCCCACTTCAGGTTCCATTTACATCTTGGCTTCTTTTTCTATCATTGTTTTTAAGGTATACATTTTGATTAACTTCATTTTAAAAGCATCTATACTCAATCTCTGTTTCTCTAGAGAAGCAAAGAAATTAATGGCACAGAATAAACATATTTTTCTTTTCCTCTGTTTTAGACTTGTCCTAGGCAACATTGTATGCCTTTCCCTATGCTAGAAATACTGCTGAATTTCTTAAAACTGAAAGGGTCTGTGGAACTGCGTGAGTTTTTAAGATGGTCTCCATTAGATCCCAAATAAATCCTGAAACTGCAGCATGAAATATAGATGGTATACAAGCCTCAGTGAGCACATCATGCAAACAAACATATCAGCCACATGCCTCTAACTATGGTTACTTGATGGGTAAACTCATTTTTCCCTAGAGTCTTCCTGGGCTACATTGATTGTATCACTTTCAATATCTCTTCTTTGGTTACAGGCGACTCCAGAGATTTCTCTCTCTAAGTTGCCTAGCTTTGTCAATTCCTATTTATCTAGGTATTCTTTTACCTTTTTTTCTGGACAGCAATGGTTTGTGATCGATAGTAAGCCTCATAAAAGACCCAGAAACTATTGCTAACCCTTCTTCCTTGTGTTACCAATGCCCCCCTTGGGTCCACAGAGGAGTGCTATCAAACAGCTTGACTAGTTGGCAGGTACCATCTATACCCACCAATTACTTGGCATTCTCATTTCCCTCCTAGCAGTGGCTTTATTCAGAGTAGAGCTCCTTTTGTTTTGTTTCTTCCTGCAACTTGTCCCCTTTGTGTATCAGTGAAAATTGAAAAGCCTCTCTTCATGTCTGGGAAACAGGACAGTGGCAATTTAACCATTGGAATTTACCTTGTTTTTCATTCCCTCAGAAATTCATATATGAACCCTGCCTGCTGCACCTATTTGGTATTAAAAACTGTTTTCTTTTTCTTCCTTTTACACTGCAATACTCAAAAATCCTATGAAGAATCAACTGATAAGGCATCCCTTCAATTCAGTCAAAGTTTGGAATTGCTATGGCTAGCAGATCTTTTCATTAGCCACATTTTTGTTCAATCTTCTGGTGCATTTAATATTTCAAAGTTCCAATTATGGATCAGATGTAAAAAGAACAAGCCAGTAAAATAATTTTAAAAAATGAACTCCTTGTGGTATAGACTAGCATTCATACACACAAATTCAATTGCGCAGCTCAAACTCATTCTGCAAAATTTGGTGCTGCAGAAGATATAGAGAATCACAGAATCATAGAATAAGCTGAAGTGGAAGGGATGCACTAGGGTCATTGAGTCCAGCTGCTGGCCCTGCACAAAACACCCCAAGAGTCACACTATGTCCCCGAGTGCATTGTCTAAACTCTTCTTGAAGTCTCCCAGGCTACATGCTGTGACGACTGTAGCCACTGCCCTGGGGAACCATTTCCAGTGCCCAACCACCCTCTGGTTGAAGAACCTCTTCCTGATATCCATATTAAACTTCCCCTGACACAGCTCGAGTCCATTCGCTCGGGTCCTATCACTGGGCACCACCGAGAAGAGATCAGTGTCTGCCGGTCCCCTGCCTCTCAGAAGGAAGTTGTAACTGTGATGAGGTCTCCCCTCAGTCTCCTCTTCTCCAGGCTGAACAGACCAAGTGATCTCGGCTGCTCCTCACACAGCTTCCCCTCAAGGCCCTTCTCCATCCTCATGTCCCTCCTTTGGACACTTTCCAGTGAGTTTATATCCTTTTTATACTATGTCACCCAAAACTGCCCCCAGGACTCAAGGTGAATCTGCCCCAGTGAAAAGCAGAGTGGATCAAAACTTACACTTCTTGAACTCATGATCTTCAGTTGTTATTTTGTCATCAGTAAATGGTTTACTCTAGCTGATAACACCAGCACATCAGAAAGTCATGCTTCTATATTATGGCTCAAAACTGAGTTAAAACTCTAAGTTTGGAGGAAAACAAATCAGAAATAATTTTTAACTCTTTTTTCCCTGGCAGAAAAAAAATAAACTCAATTTTTTCAGATCAAGGTGTCATAAAATTTGAATGAAAAGTCTTTGGAAAAAAAAATCTGACCTGAACTGTCCAAAGGGATATTCCATACCATAGAACATCATTCTTTGTATATAAACTGGAAGTTGTCTGCAAAGGGCTGATCACTGCTCAGGGACAGCCTCAGTCTGTGGGTGGTGAGCAATTATATCAGGCATCACTTCTCTTTCTTCAGTTTTATTTTTCTTTTTCTATATTTATTACTATTAAAATTGTTATTATTATTATCATCATTATATTTTACTCTGTTTAAATTATTAAACTGTTCTTATCTGAACCCATGAGTTTTACTCTTTTTCTGATTCTCCTCACTAGAGAGCAGCTAGTAGAATGAGCAAGAGACTGAGTGATACTTACTTGCTATTGGGTTAAATCATAAAAATAGCACAGATGAAATTTAGAAGAGTAAGCTTTCATTTGTTGTATGTAGCTTTTCATCAAAGGGATATCTTGGATCTGAAATTTTCCCATTTGGTTTTCTTAGCTCCAGACCTGGCAAACTGTTTTTTAGCTAAAGAGTCTAAGTACCCCCTTCAGTTTGCAGATAAAGCTACCAAGTTCAGCCCAGGCTTATTCAGAAAGCAGAAATTAGATACATTCTGGAAGTCTGTAGTAATTTCAAGTATTTTTACATGTCTGTGAATTTTGAACAAAAAGTGAAAACTCTGGAAAGTTCCTGGCCAAGCATTCTTGAGCAGAAGAATAGATAGAAGAAAATACATCAGTCTTTGGGACAGTACTGAGTAAAACAACTGATAAATTATTTAAAGCATTTATAGACTTCAGAAACTCATGTAGTATGCTGATGTTTACTGTTTAAATCTTTCACTGAATTCAGAAAGTGTTCTAGTGTTCATGCCACTGTGTTGCTGCTGTTTCAACTGGACTAACTCATTAGTCATTTTGCACAAATGGGATTACACACCTTACAGAACAGTTAAGAATTAGGAATCCATTTTCAAGTTCTATATTGATTCTTATTCTGTTAATTATACTATTAATTAAGGTTAAAATTATAAACCAAATGAGTATCATTTTTTGCTTTAGGGGTTACAAGTGTAGCATAGGAATCTGATATCTAGAGATGATAATTTCTTTCCACCAGCTATAGCAGAAGCCAGAGGGCAAATATGTTGATAATTTAGGTAGCTCAGATGGCTGCCAAAAGTCACATGGAAGGAATTGTTATTCAGCTGTGACTTCAGTCTGCTGGGAAAAGACTGTTGAATACCTTGCAGGGTCACACTCAAAGGTTCTCAGAAAGGAGACGAAGCCAAGGAATTTGGGTTTCTTAACCCCCTGTCACTTTTGTTGCTCCACAGTGCGAAGAGAAAGAGCCTTTGCAAGCTGCTAAAGAAACAGAGGCTCTTCTCTTCTCTTCTCTTCGTTTCCCCTTCCCTTCCTTTTCCCCTCTGCTCTTCTCTTCGCTGCTCTTCTCTTCTCTCCTCGCCCTTCTCTTCTCTTCTCGTCTCTTCTCTTCTCTCCTCGCCCTTCTCTTCTCTTCTCGTCTCTTCTCTTCTCTCCTCGCCCTTCTCTTCTCTTCTCGTCTCTTCTCTTCTCTCCTCGCCCTTCTCTTCTCTTCTCGTCTCTTCTCTTCTCTCCTCGCCCTTCTCTTCTCTTCTCGTCTCTTCTCTTCTCTCCTCGCCCTTCTCTTCTCTTCTCGTCTCTTCTCTTCTCTCCTCGCCCTTCTCTTCTCTTCTCGTCTCTTCTCTTCTCTCCTCGCCCTTCTCTTCTCTTCTCGTCTCTTCTCTTCTCTAACCTTCCCTTCCCGAACCTTGCTGAACCTTGCCTTGCCAAACCTTTCCCTCCCTTCCCTTTTTTTCCCCCCCTTCCCTTTTTTTCCCCATCATACAGTGAGGGCATAAATAAAATATCCTGGACAACTGATTGGGTTCCGCTATCAGTGAAAAATTTCAGTAACTGGTAAGCTGTCCAGTGAAACATGAATTTGCCACAAGGAAAAATTGCCAATCACTAACCAACCACTGCTGTCATTCAACAAAACCCTTCTATACAAATCTCATCAACCTCTGAGCACACTGTGCATGAAATAATCTTATATTTTGTATTTGATTGGGTTATTTTTCCCCCCTCAAATTTCACTCAAGACTCAAAACTGAAATATATTCTGCCCTCTGAAACAAAAGAACAGATTCATTAAGAGCAAGAAAAATGGTATGCTCAAAATACGACACTGCATCTTCACTGACTAAACTGTGAACTCTGGGGCTTCTGGTAGTCTGAACACTTGTGGTAGAATCATAAAATCATAGAATCATGAAGGCTGGAAAGACCTCCAGGATCATCAAGGCGACCCTGTGACACAACATGACCTTCTTCAACTAAATTATAGCACTGAGTGCTATGACCAGTCATTTCTTCAGCAAGTTTAGGGGTGGTGTCTCCATCACATTCCTAGGCAGCCCATTTCAATGCCTGACCACCCTTTGAGTGAAAAAATTCTTCCTGATGTCCATCCTGAACCTCCCCTGGTGCAGATTGAGGCTGTGTCCACTTGCTTTATCTCTGGTTATTCCTTCAGATAATTGAAAAGAGTGATATGCTACCACCGAGTCCCCTTTTCTCCAGGCTGAATAACCCCAGCTGCCTCAGCCACACTTCGTATGATGATGGTATAGGTCCTGGTTTTGGCATATGTCACAGTAAGTCCAGTTCCAAACTGATGGTTTTTGCCTTTCCCTTAATAAATTTAATTTGGTTATGATCCAGACATTCCCCATTGTTTTTGAGAGATCAGCATCACTAGCCATGTTTAGACAAACATTTCTCGCTCCAGATTCAGAGATGAAAGAAGCAAGAGAAAATCCACCTTGTGAACCCTATCAGGGTTTAGGCAGGATCTAAATATCAGAATGCTTCACAAAGTAAATCATAATCTTGTGTTGCAATCTTGTGGCGTGGCAGCTAAGTATGGCAAACAATGCTATCTAAACCCTTGAAACTCAAACCAGAAAAGACAGTTATTGGTCTTTTAGGACCCCAGTAAAAGCTAAACACTACTGCATACCTAAGGTCCACCTGGGAGATTGCTCTTGGTCTTAGTATGCTTTAGATAGATATGCAAGTGCATGAAAAACAATTAGTGGCAATGTTTGGAAGAGGGGTGAAAATGCAACACAAGATTATGATTTACAGGAAAAGAATTTTTTTTTCTTCTCTGATTGAAGGATGCCTATTTGCCTTTTGTGATTTGATCTAAATTTATTGTGATAGCTGGAAGTGGAGATAAGAGGAAAATATTTTTTCTAGTTTATTAACTAATGAAAAACACAATTCAGTATGAAGATGGTTCGTTGTAATTTTGGACGAACCAGGAGTGTCTCTCTTATTCTTCTTCCTTCCTTACTCACCAGTTTTCTGATTAAATTTCAGAAACAAGAGGAACAGACTGGAAAGGGGTTTGCATTCTGCTCTTTTAGAGCAACTCTCGACAGAACAAGGGGGCGTAACATCAAACCGCACCATGGGAGGTACAAATTGGACATCAGGAAGAATTTCTTCACTAAAAGGGTGGTCAGGGATTGGAATGGGCTGCTCAGGGATATAGTGGAGTCACCACCCTTGGACTCATTCAAGAAACAACTGGATGTGGCACTCAGTGCTGTGGCTTAATTGACAAAGTGATTAGTTACAGGCTGGACACAAGGATCTTGGAGGTCCTTTCCAGCCTAAACGATTCTGTGATTCTATGGTTCTGTAGCACATTGCTCTGTTTTATCCAGCTGTCTAACATGTAACTGAGGTGCCCAAGTGCCTTTATGAGTCAGGGCCACAACAGAGTACTGGAGAACTTGTGCTGCAGAGCACAGAGTACTGAGTTCTGGTGCAGCTGTTTGCAAGGATTTCTACAGCAATCCCAAATTTGTTACATCATTTCTAAAATTTAGGGATTGCATCTGGAAAAGCATGCTCAAGGAACTTATCTAGGGCATCATCCTCTTAAAAGTTAACTTTACTGTGTCCAATGAATGAAATACTGAACAGCAGGCATATTATTTTTAAAAGGGATATAAAACAATAGCGAAGCACTGCCTGATTATATTACAGCATCTATCTTCTCATGTATCAGCAAAAACTAGCACTGAAGTATACCTAATTATCATATTTACAGTGGTACAGGTAGTAAAACAGTTATGTTTTGCATTGCTCAGGATGTTCAGGTCTGAAATAGATAAACTATGTGGGAGATTAGTAATAGGTAATTATTCTCTACTTACATATTCAGCTTCATATTTCTAAATTAAGGTAAGTGGAAAAAGCTTATAAAATATTCAGGGCTCTTTTATCTTTCCTCCTCCCTCTTATTAGAAACTGTGCATGAATTTGCATAGAATAAACTGAGCCCATAAATCATAGCAGAAACTGCAAGAACGCTCTTTGTAAGTTATAATTTAAGGTTAACTGTAGCACATTTTGCTTACTGTATTATTAATGACTTTAGTTCACTCATGACAAGATTACATATTAAAAATTGTTGGTAGACAAAACTCCAGTTCATAATCAATTTGCTTCCTAACCTTAGAAAGCCACTCACCATGTTTTCATACTTCCAAAGAAGAAACCATCAGGAATAAAATTTATCAAGCAATATGTTACATTGGCCTTGTTCTTCAGTAGCTGTGATGCACTGGTCAAAAAGTTTAGGTGCAGAGCCTCACATGGAGCTTGAGCTGTGTGTCCATGACATATGGCAGGCTGGAAATAACCTATTGTCTCCAGTGGTCTGGAACTTACGGCTGTGCCCAAAAGGAGAATTCCAGCAGAAACACCTGGAAAACTTTGGAATAGGGTGTTTAGTGTGCTACTTCTGTTTCTCATCTTAATCTTCTCTGATGAAGAGGCATTAACCAGATATTCTCAGAATCACATCTGTTTACATTACAGATATTCTCACTCTATGTTGTCTTCTACCTGCTAAGAGAAACCACTGGTACCTAGACAAAATAGTTCAATATTCACTACTATCTTACCATCAAATGTCCTGCTGACTTTTGAGCACTGTTGTGTTCAACACTTGTACTTGAACATTATTGACGATTGTCAGATATTTACAAGACTTAGACCATCACCAACACGTGCATCTGAGTCTGAAGACTACATAACAGCACACTTTTCCTTTTTATTGTGGGACTCTATTAAAGGAATTCTGCAACATTAATTTGGTAGTTTACATTCTTCTTGGCTTTCATTAGCTGGTTACTTTGCTTACAACTGATAACTCTAAAAATATAGTATTTGATTTTCAGAGAATCAAAGAGGTAGTTTTTAATGAGTACACCCATGGTTTTCCAAGATCCACAATAGCAAGCTACAAGTAGACTAAAATAAAAAATCTAATTAATACAAAAAATAGTTTCACATCTACATAACCCTGTTATTCTTATATAGGACTAACTTTCAGATCACAGGATCTTTGCGATTTGTCTCACATTGTCTAGCGTGATTTGTCTCACATTTTTTGTGGAGTTTATTATTATTGTTGTTATCGTTGTTATTTACTATGCCTTGCTAAGTAAACCATTACTTAATACTTGTAAACCATAACTTAATACTTCAGTTATGACAATAGCCTAACCAGACTCTTAGCAGCATGACGGTTTGTCCTTGACACCATCCAAAACTAGAGCTTCCTGACATCAATCAAAATGCTGTTCTTCACCTTCGAATTTTACAGGAACTATCCACTTTGTTTGATAATCCCGAAAGCAAAGAATAAATGCCATTTTTCCTTTGAAGAGAGTTTCAACATCAAATGAAGATTAACACTTTATGTCCCAGAAATCAAATCTTCTTCTTGTCACATTTGCTTTAAATATAATATCAGAGGATTGTCTTCTTAGGAAAATGCACAGTCTAATAATTATTTGCTTGATATTTATCAAACCATTTTTTTTGTACAGTTCTAAAAACCAGGACTGAGTGTTTAAACTTTCTTCTGTTCTTTTGGTTCTGTTTTTCTTCTTTTTGTTAAAGAACGGTTAGCATTCAGGTGAAATTACTTTGTTAAGTACATTTTTGAAAACAAATATTTCAAATGTTGCATTTTGCCGTTGCCAAACTGAAAATTTCCTATAAGAAGTTGCTTTTATTCAAAATGAGGTGGAATACTGCAGAAAAGTACTGAAGGTGATGATAAAATATTAATGTTTAAATTGTTTGATAGACACAAGATTTTTTTGTCTGCATATTTTAAATTGGGAAAAGAGCTCTCAAGAGCTGACTTCTTAATACTACTGAGGACAGGAAATTTTTCAATATTTTAGAATTTTAAACTCTTATATAATACAAAAAAAATGCTGATCATCTCTTATTTCTCCAGACTAATCCTTCCTTCCAAAAATTGCTTTGTATATTTTGATTGGTTTCGTTTCCCAATGGCTTTAATCATATATTCCCACAAAATTTCTATATCTTTCTGATTTAATAAAGCAAAGTAACTTAATCATATCAGGTGTCTTCAAAATTCATAGTCCTTTAAAGCAAACATAGGATTTTAGGTCATACACTGAAGTTTCAAGAAAAAAAATAAATAAGTGAAAGCTTTCATCAATTACACAGAAAAACATAATATAACCTCACACTAAAATAAAAATCATCACTGACCTGCAGACAAGTTGTTTAATGTTTGTAACACAGAAAACGGACATCAAAGAATCAATTACACTGCAAGTAGATTGGAAATTGTAATATCTTTAATGTCTATATTCAGAGGGGGGAAAAAAATGGTCTCGTGAATAAGATAAGTGTCCTTCATACTACACAAATTGAGTTGCAAGACTTTTTTTTTTAGGTGCCCCTTTTTTCCAGAAAACAAATTTATTTTACAGGCGTGTGCTTAGTTTGCTTAATAAGACAACATATTTCTATACCTCTTTTTTTTTTTTTTAAGCCAAAAGTGTGATGAAAGGTGAAATTCAATAGCATCCTGATGGTAAATCATCATTACTCTTGCAAAGTGATAAATTTTACTTGTTCCTGATTAGCCCTCATTGTACCTCACACTAATGGTAACCTCTTCTGCAATCCCCACTCTGTAAAGTGAAGATAGATAAATAATCTTCCATAGAAACTAATTAGAATGGGGAATTTTTAAACTATTCCAGCTCTAATATACAGTTAAAACACTGGTACATCTTGAATTGCATATTAATCCCAGGATGTGGTGGGCTGTTTACAGGGAGATACTGGCCTTTCAAGCACAATTTGAACAAAAATTAACATAAAATGGGAATAAGGCAAACTGCATTCTTTCATACAAAGTGTAACCCATTTCTAAAGAGTAAACTGAGACAGGATTGCATTAATGGTGGAATATATGCATAGGAATAATGCTGATCTATGTCAAATAAAAACACAGAAAATGGTAGAAATTTGGTTTCCAGACCTATTTATTAAATTGTTCCATAAACTAAACTCTCCTGGATCTGTTGCAAGACAGCAAGATTATTAAAGAAGAAATACATTGCTAAAGCTTTCTTAGTACAAGAATGAAAGAGTTCCTTCTTTTTTTTCCCCTTTCCTGTCCTTAGAAAAATTCCCACCTTGGTAAAAATTTCAGTATTTTAATTATAAACCTAAAAGTAATTATTTAATGTAGTTTTCCATAATCTTGCAGCTCTTTCAAATACAAATATTTATTTAAGATATTTTTACTGAGAAATGTTGATAAGATGATAATAAAAAAATCGTTTCTAAAGTACAAATAATATTTTGAAACAGGTCTATTCAGAATTTCATTTCTCTCTATTGCTCACTAACGTCACTATGATTAATTGTGCGATAATAATGCATAATAATATAAGTACAAATCACACAGTGAATAATAAAGGTGCTATATTATTGAATAGTTCAGCTGAACACTTACAGTCTGGACAAGAAGAAAGGGCTGCATTCTCTTTTCTTTAATAAAGTGTTCAATGATTGAGGTTCTGGGCTCAAACCTAGGTAGAAAGACACACAGAATGAGCTGACGGAGCTTCAGCAGTCCAAAAAGGCTACATTGTTTTATTCTTGCATTAATAATTGATAGGTACAAGTGGACCTGTGAGTTAATAAGCTGAGGAAACTTCAGAACTAGGCATAGCTGAAAAGGTTTGTTAATATAAGGAATATTTCAACCTTTCCTCCTGCACTGAATGCAACTTGCAATTAATCTTTTGATTCTGAGGTGTGTCTCCCCACTATTCTCATGAATATGGGCCTCTGAGTGTTTTAGTTTACTAGGAAAAAAAAACCCTACAAACAAAACCCCCAAAAAAACTGAAACGTGGTAACAGCCAGTTGTCAGGAATTTTACCAGAATGAATGACACATTGCTAATCACACTTTCTGGAAAGTCCATGACAGAGCACCAGTAGGCTATACACATACCACTGGTTTCCCTATTTATGGGAAATATTTATTAAATCTGTATTTCATGTACATACACTCGCCTCCTTGTTTGTCAAAGTGGATTTACGAGTGATGGTTTATTTAGTCTGGAGAATTTAGGCTTTGGAGAGGAAAATGAGTTGGAAAACCTCTTTAACATTACAGGAAAATATAAATTTAGGAACCTCAGAGCAATTGCAGTGGTATATATCCTGCCTTTGGTCTTCTTCTCTTAAGTGAATTTACTGTGGCCCATTATGTGACAGTTGTAGCAACTAAATTACAGTAACTCCATTAAATAACAAATATATGATTGGTAGTGTACTTTACATTCTCAAGGCAGTTTTCTAACCCCCTAAGTGGATAATTGTCAGTTATTGCTTTTAAACTGTGAGCCTTACATGACTTTATTAAAAGTTTCTGAGACCCAAAACCTTACAAAGCTAATAGCAATATATACAGGAGGGGTGTGTGCACCACTCTGTTATAGGGAGGAACAAAATATAGGAAAGGTTGGGAACATGTGTCAGGCTTTTGATGGAGTCATACATGTGCCTTCTTCCTCAAGTGCCTCAGCCTTCAGATATCTGTGGAAGGGGAAGAACTTTACCTGGAAAATCTTGTTGATATTATTCCTCTCTTTCTTCACCAGACTCCTACAAAAATTTTGCCAACCAGCAAGTAACGCTTGTCTATTCTTAAGTAGCTGGTTTGAATTAAACATATATCTAATTGATTAGAATATAAGAGACCTGAAGAAAAGAAACAAGGACAGGAAACAATTTATCAGACAACTTCATCCTGAGAAGGTAAAATATCAATGATATGTCCACAAATATAATTGTAAACAGAAATTGGTGAAATGGAGGAACACTTGGTGCTGCAAACTGATTCTAGGCCATTCACTGTCTTTGACTATATAGCCCACAGTGTGATCTCCAAATCCACTGAGTGAAAGAGTATTTTTCAGTAGTCATAAAGGAGTTCCAATATTTTTCCTTTTTCTTATTTAAGATATTAACTAAAATACATTAATTTTTTTGTTTAATTTCTTTCTTTCTTTTTCTTTCTTTCCTCCTTCCTTCCTTCCTTCCTTTCTTTTCCTTCCTTCCTTCCTTCCTTCCTTCCTTCCTTCCTTCCTTCCTTCCTTCCTTCCTTCCTTCCTTCCTTCCTTCCTTCCTTCCATGTTACTTTTTCTGTGCTAGAAACAATTCACTTTGCAATCCCATTTTGTGCTCTCTTTTCTGCCTTTTGCAGTATTTTACTGGCAGGTGTCTCAGACATTGCAACTCTTTTGCAAAGTAGCTTTCCAAAATGTTGTTCCTTGCAAGAACACAGCTGTCACTGTTGTAGGTGTTAGCCATTCAGGGGTTCAACAAAACCAGAAGGAAATAACTTGCTGATGTAAAGTTGTCAACCTAGATTGAAGGAAATTTCATGTGGACTGTTCACGTCGCAATCGCTCCAAGTTATCCCTCTGTGAATCACAAAATCCCAGAATGGGATTGAAGAGGACCACAGTGGGCCATCTGGTCCCACCTCTCTGCTCAAGCAGGGTCATCCCAGAGCACATGGCACAGCATTGTGTCCAGAGGGTTCTGGAATATCGCCAGTGAGGGAGACTCCACGTCCTCTCTGGACAATGTTCAAGTTAACTGAAGAAGTTCTTCCTCATGGTCAGGTGGAACTTCTTGTGTATCAGTTTCTGCTGTTCCCTTTAGTCCCATTGCTGGGCCTCACAAAGAGAGCCTGATCCATCCTCAAACCCCTCCCTGCAGACCCTGACAGACATTGGTGAGGTCCCCTCTCAGATATCTCTTCTTGAGGCTGAACAGCCCCAGCTCCCTCCGTCATTCCTCCCAGGAGAGATGCTCCAGTCCCTCCATTATCTTTGTTGCTTTCCAGCGGACCCACTCCAAGAGCTCCACATCTCTCTTGTCCTGAGAAGCCTGGAACTGGACACAGTGTTATGTGTCTTAACACACTCGTGTGAATAAAACAAGCTGCTTTTTCCTCAATCTCTTGCAGGCCTTTCTTTGAAATCTATGTTAAATTCTAATTTTCCAAGTGTATGCTTTTATTCTCCCAGATGTAATGAGAAGATGGAGTCATCTTAATTCCTCTCACTTTTTTTTTTTTTTTGGTAAGAAACATCTTTTATGCATCATATAAATCATTATTCTTCAACTACAAGAAACTGTCACCCCCTGCTGTTACATAATATGTGGAACTCATTTACTGCTCAGCTGTGGTCAGAAGTTGCATCAGGGAGACATGCACAATCATAAAATTATACAATCATGGAGGTTGGACATTACCTGAGCATTTCAGCTCAGTGCAAGCCCAGTTAAAACCGAGTATTCCAGAAATTGTTTGTCAAAGTTTTAAGTATCTCCAAGGACATAGCTCTGGGAACATGTCTTTTTGGTAGGGATGGAGTTAGAATTTATCCTTACATCTACTCAGAATTCCCTATGCTCCGGGTCCTCTGCACTGCCTTTCCACCTTCCTGTGTGAACCTTCAAAAACAGTCTGGCTCCATTTTCTTTATAGCCTCCCACCATGCAGTTATAGATGACCATCTACAGATCTCCCTTTAACCTTCTCTTAAGTCTGAGAAAGCACAGGACTACAAGACTTCCATCCTCATAGGTAACTGTTATCAGTAAAATTGGAATAGACATAATAGGAGGGAGTCAGCAAGAGAGGCAGAAGAAAGGCTATTTTTTATTTTTTTTTAATCCAAGCTTCTTCCATCTAAAATAGTCCTAAAAAGATGTGACGATACATAGCGTCTGGGTTGCAGAGTTTTAATCAATACTTGACTGCACAGGAATGTGATAAGGGACAAATGCAATTATTTTTGAGTACTATATAACAAATTTGAACAGTATGACTGCTTTCACTAGTGCAATATCCTCTGTACCAGAAATTTTTATTCAATAGAACTGTTTTGGCATGGTGAGATCATATAATGTTAGACATGGATCAAGAAACTGTGGCTTCAGAATACCCAGTTTCAGAAACTACTTTTTACAGTTGCAAAGAACATGCTCCATTTCAGAAAAACAGCAGGCCTACTGAATTGATAGAGAATTCGTTTCTCTCTGAAAATTACTATCTTATCTCTTAAAAGTCCAGATTTTGTCAGTGTTTCTTTGGCAAATCTTCTGGAGAAAGATATTTTTGTATACAGGTATTTCAAAAGTTATTTGTCTGACAGCTGAAAGAACATAAGACAGGATAAAAAGAGGATGCAAATATTGTCATGTAAGCAACCAGGAACTATGATTCAGTATTTCATACAATGTAAAACTGAACCAAAGAAATAATTATGAAGCCAACTGAAAACAATTTTTAAAAGCATGCCATTCTGCTATGAAATCCACTGCCATACTATGGTGTGGTAGCTAAAGCCAAAAATATATACAAAAATTTGTGAAGGAGAGAGACATTACTGTCTATTAATTAGTCTGCTTGGGAAGTTTGTCAGAAGAATTCTAGAAACTTAAATGCTATAGCAGGAAAATATTAATTCTGTACTTGCCCCGTCTTTTACATTATTTTTGTTTTGACTTTTTTTTCTGCTGGCCATTCTTAGAGACCAGATACCAGGCAAGAAGGGCCCTTGACTTCATATGGGGATGACAATTATTCCATAATAATAACTATAATATAATTGATTGAAAGACTGCCACCTCTGGAATTTGCTAGGACAACGTTGGCTTGCAGTCTGTGACCATGCAGGCTATTTGCTGTCCTGCAGTCTCCTTAGGATGATGAGGCATGGTGATAAACAGCAGAGCATACTGGCAGGAAACACCACACAACCGGAGTATTCCACTAACAACCACTTACAGACTTGGAAAAGCGAGTGCCATATTCTCTCCCAGTCATGATGAAATTAAGGGAATTCTTGTCTATAACACCCTTAGATAACAAACGAAAAGCATTAAACAATATTCTGTGATCTAGGATCTGTATGTCCAGATTAAGGCAGGGAAACAAAAAAGAGGAAAATGCAGACCTCACCTTATACTGTCATCAGTAAAACCAGGACTTCTTTTACTCATTTAATTCACACAGCTTGGTGTGTATTTTGCTCAGTGATCCTAATCCTTATGCATGTGTAAAACCCTTGCATGTATAAAACCCTGGCAAGTCTGATGAAAACATTCAGAAAACTCTGGAAAGTCAAAATTCTGAGAGAGAGCATGGTGCTGATAACATGCTGTAACCCAGGTCACAGCCTCAATCCCCATACAGGCCACTCACTTAAAAGCTGGACTCAATGATCATTATGGATCCCTTACAACTCAGAATATTCTGTGAAATCTATGAAGTTTCTATTCCTGCTAGTCACAAAAAATGTGGCCTCAGCTCTTTTCATAGTAGCCAAGATCAAAATAAGTACTATTTGGATTTGAATGCTATGAGTTTCCTATATAAAATGTGAATTTTAAAAAAGAAAATTAACCTTGCAAAGCATCATTACATGACAGAGTTACCAAGAAACTCTCCAGAGTCCAACATTCATGATTTATGAATCTATCTGAGTTCAGACACCTGGAAAATAAAAAGCATCGTGGTTAGGTCTTGTACAGTTTGCTAGTACATTAGTTATAATATTGTTGTCATTGAGAACCACATGTGTAGTTATGCATTGGAAATAACACTTATTTCTACCAGCAAATTTAATTCAAATCCTATATATCAGTAAAATCTAATCAACTATATCATAGAAAAAGGTGAGACAAAATTCTGGCATAACTCTTTGGCTTAGGAAGGTTACCTTTAAATAAATGAATTTTAATTTTCTAGAAAACCAAAAATCTACCAAATCCAAAACACTGATTATTTTCTATCCATTTTTATTTCTCATATAATTGTTATCACAGATGTATCTAAGAATCATCCAGTAAAAAACTGAATACATCTTGTCAACTTAAGTTTCTTATCTTAATGTGTACAAAGTTTATGGTAAATTAAATTCTATGCATTGATGGTGCCATTCTCAGGTACATAATACTGTCATTTATCATATATTTAAGAAAGAGAAGAATTCTAACTTCTAGAAGAGGGTGGAGCATTTTAAACAAACAAATATATTAATAAAAGTTACCCATAAGAACTGGGAACAGATCAGACTTTTGCATGTCTGAAGGATCTAGAAGGAATACTGAACTACTGACTAATTTTACGTGCCTGTCTGCCAAAGGGGACTTTCCTGGGACACTTCTCTCTTCAAAGTACTTGCTTCTGGTACCTACATGTGTTCTTACCTTCAGTCATCAGAATAACTGCATTTCAAACAGGGACCACAATGAACTCCAGTAGAGAAAAAATGCTCAAGTCGGCTTTTACAAATCTCTTCAGTACTTTAACTTCTGTGAGAGAACAAAATGGAGAATGAGAACAATGTACTATGACAAAGAAGTGTTTACAGGTTTTTTTCATATAAACTAAAATAAGAATAAAAATACTTTCAATAGGTATATGTCCCAAAGTCAGGTCTGGATATTATTTGAAACAATTTATTGTTTCAAGTCTTTATTGCATTTACATTTGTATGTAATTCATTCTACCATCTCTTCTGTTAAAATATATCATAGGAAAATTATTCTGATGCTGATGAAACTCACTGAAAATCTTCATTTTGTTTAGGTTTATATTTTGTTTAGGTTTTATATTGATTGATTTTTTTATCCATCCTCACTTTCTCTATAGATTTTTGTCCATTGTCTATGGTGATGCTTGCAGTGTTTCCTGAGGAGTTCAGGCTGGAACCCTTGCTGACAAAGAAATATTGCTCTTGATTTCTCTGGTGGAGAAGGGTTTGTGCAAATCTAGATAAGTACCCTTTTTGGCTATGCAGAAATTTCAGAAATTGCATGAGATGTAAATTTGGAAATGTTACTCATTTGCAGACTAGCACCTGCTGTGTTTTCAATATACAGGTCACGAGTTCGCAGCAAACCCCACAGAATTACTGAGTACTCAAGCTTTTGAATCTCATCAGAGCACACAAGCACATAAGTGATCATTGTTGCTTTAAAGAGTTGTTCACAAAACATTGCAAAGATGATACACGTTTTTGAAAAAGCAGCAGTTTTGTTGATTATCCATCATTTGCATCACAATCATGGACAAATTTCACACCTCCATTCATCGTTGACTTTTAGTTTAATATTTTGCACCAGTTATTTAAGTTCTGGGAACATTATCTGGGAGATGGATTTGACCTATGAGCAATGGCTGTAAAGAAAGAAAAAACAGAGTTGATGACAGTAGTCATGATTTTCTGAAACAATTTTGGACCCTATATTTGCGTAAACCAATAGGAGCTGTGGCTGCTCATAGTATGTTATACTGTGTTCAAGTAAAATTTATGTTCAGAGGGCTCACAGTACTTTTGAGATTGTGTGCTGCAGACCTCCTTGTGTGCTCAGCTTGCAGATGCTCTGAGCTTATTTCAGCCCTAACAAAAGAACCCTGGAACTTGTGCTCAAGCTAAAACAGTTTACACTTTTAGCTTGACTATATCTAATTCAAGCCTTAAATGTCAGCCAAGATGGCAGCTATTACATAAGCGGGGATTGAAATAAAGACCTTTTAGAATGAAAAGCATAGTCTTTGCAAAGCTGAATAAATCAAGCTTTTTGGAGAACCTTGAATGTACATAATTATACAGACATCCATATAATTATTTGGCAACATGCTAGAGGGGAGAATTGCATTTCCCAATTGCATGTTTGCCCCTCTATAACAACGTAGAGATGAAACTTTTTAAAAAATTCTCTACTCTTTTCCTTTTCTTCATTACAGCTATAGAGTTTATGATCGCCTTTGGATATTCCTCCCCACTTTTTCTACAAATTATCCCTAGAGAAATCTCAGTAATTTCATAAAATACCCTTCCTTTCAGATAACGGAAAATTTTGGCTACATATTTTCTATTCCAAATGTCATTGTCTAGCAGTTAATGAATTTTACTTACGAAAATCAACTCAGATGTATTTTTTAATGTTAGAAATATAACATTAAATTAAAGGAAGCTTGCACTATGTTAAGTCTCTTGCACAAAAGACATCAGTTCTCAATAGAACAGGGCTCTAGATGAGATAATCCATTTAAGCTAGGTGTTAATAGAGCAATACAAGCCTATGCAGACTGATTAATATCCAGTCAAATTACAAATCTCAGTCTCAGTTTGTAACGAGGTTCAATTAATTCATTTATTTTGAGTATGTGTGCACTTCTAACCTGGTTTTCCGTATATTTAGGACAGGAAGTGTTGCGCTGAGTGAGTCACTTAGTTTCCTTTCAGATGTGAAAATTATTTATTTTTTTCTAAATTATTTTATATAGTCTCTGTCACAGAGAGATATTTTGTACCATCGCAATCCATGCATGTGGGGCTTTTTCCCCTGCATAATATTATGTTTAGATCTAACTTTAATTTCTGTACATGTATAGACAAATCAAGAGAGATCATAGGTGCATAGAAGGCTTTGGGTTGGAAGAGGCCTTAAAGATCATGTCATTCCAATCCCCTGACATGAGCAGAAAACCAGGTTGCTCAGAGTCCCATCCAACCTGGCCTTGAATGCTGTCAGGGATGGAGCCTGAACAATAGTTCTGGGCAACACATCGGTGCCTCACCACCCTCACAGTTAAGATTTTCTCCATATCTAATCTTAACCTACTCTTTTTCAGTTTAAAGCCACAGTTCTTTCACTCAATGTCCTTGCAGAAACTCTCTCTTCAGCTCTACTGTAGCCCCATCTAGGAGCTAGATGGTGATATAAGGTCTCACCGGAGCCTTCTCTTCTCCAGGGTGAACCTGCTCTGTCAGCCTGTCTCCAGAGCAGACATGCTCAAACCCTCTGAGTATCTTTGTGGTCTCCTCAGGGCTCGCTTCCAGAGGTTCACACCATTCTTACATCGAGGTCCCCTCCCTGTAGAGCAACAACCAACCACACTGCTTGGTATCATTTGCAGACCCACCAAGAGTGCTCAATCTCACTGTCCTTGTCTTTGACAGAGATGTAAAGTAATGCTGGTCCCAATCGAGCCTTGAGGAATGCCCCTGAAACTATTGTCCCCCTCTTCATGGGAGGGAAAATTCAGTCTAGACCCTGTGCACTCTTTAAACCAAAATGATCTAAAGCTCAAAAACAATTTTTTGCTAGTGGAAGCAGATTTGTTTAATTTTTTGATGACCTAAACCAGTAGATGAACAAATCTCTTTCCTATTTCTTTTTGCACATTAGCTGGAGAATAGGAGATCTTCTTTCACCAGCTTTGCATGCATTTGAACAGCCACCCCTCCCTTAAACACCCTGAATAATTACAAAAGGCCTCCCCTTCAGCATCTATTCTCGTAGCTGCATGGCATTAAAGGCTCCTGAATATCCACAGCAAAGTGGAAGATGAGGTTTTTCAAGAAACCCAGTTATTCACACAGGTCTTCCAGCTTGATCTTAGCTCTCTGTAGTTAGTTCTTCATTGCTAGGAAACATCATGAGTTACAAATAGAGAGAAATGTTTACTCAGTCCTAATCATGAGTGTAGGTGAATGACTAAGGTCCCCAAATAAATCAATAGTGCTGGAATAGGCAAGCTGGGCCACAGATACTTCAGAACAGTGAAAGTAAGGATGAAGGATCCTTTATTGGCTACCTTTCCAGCATGAAAAATCAAATGCAATTTGTCCAGATTAGTGGGCTTAGTCTCTTTCTGATTATCTGGTGCCACAAATATGTGACCCATGCCTATGCTTCTGATTTTTAATAAACACATTTGCTAGGTCCAATAGTTCGGCAATTTTTACAGAAAATTAGATGTAATTTGCCCTGAATGCCACTGGTTTCTCAGCTAGTTCAAAAAAATGCCAGGCAGTTCAGCAAATAACTACAATATTTCTGCAAGTGAATCAGGTTGGAGACCAGGTTTCCTTGATGAAACCTTCTGCTGTCTACTTTAAATCCAGGCTCTCCTCTGCTTTCAGTTTCCATAACGGTCTATACATCCTCTCCAGCCTTCCTCTACATTCCTTTTCCGAGTCCTATTGCTTCCAACTCTTCCTTAGAAACACTCAGTATAAAGGGTCTGATGTAATGACAAATGAGCTCGTTTTTCTCCTCGAAATCAAGGATGTTGGTGCAGACTCTCCCACAAGTGTTACCATGAAGTGCTACATCTGCTTTCTCATACCTGCGCCTACAGTTCGCTGCCTCTGCCCTAGCATTTGCAGAGGTACCAATGGATTTAGGATACCTGTGATGTTCAGTAATCTGTCCTGAAAGCCTAATAAAGAGACAGAAAAGAGATGGAAGAAGTGCTTTTTTTCTGGTTGTTTTTTTTTTCCTGTTCATCATTTGTCAGTGCCCTCCTCCCCCTTGCTGCCCAGTGAGGGACACAGATGGCTGCTGCCTGTTCCAGTCAGCTCAAATAGCCAGTAGGAGCCTTTGGAGCTCTTACAAAAGGCTTCCTCTAGGCTGTGCTCAGTCCCATCCCTAAATACAGTTAAATAAAATTTTGAAATATTATATGGAAAGTTTTCTCTAAGGAATGCCGAGTTCATACAGGAAACCTATGATCCTTTTTCTCCCACTCTTGACTCTATTATTTTTATTTCCTTTTACTTCCTTCTCTCTCACAACCTCCTTTCTGCCCCCTCATCCCCCCTTTCTGTTCTTTCTGTTTCTCTTCTTCCTTTGCCATCTGCTCTTGGCTTTCATTTTTGGTTTCCCCCTTCTCTGGCAATACAAATATCTCCCCACCCACTCCAAGAGCAATGCACTGTTGTGCAAAATGGGTTTTGTTTCTCTGGATAGTGTTGTAGCAGCATTTTGCTGGAGTTTAAAGATAAATTACAACATTAATATAAACACTTAGATTTAAAACTAAAAAGAGTATCTCACAGAATAGGCATATTTTAATTGGAAATAATAACAGGGCTAAAGTCTCCTTAAAGTGGTACTTTATGGAATAGGAACTCCACAAGATTTCTGTGGCACTGAATAGATGGGGAAGAAATAAAAAAGTCATCCCACCCCTTTTCTAGGGTTTTTGTTGTTTGTTTTTGTTTTTGTTTTTTTCCTATAATTACCAATAACCCACTATTAGGCTTCAAGGACAAAAATAACTCTTAGACTGTCTAGATATCACATAGGAACTAGTCTTTTCCCCCCCTGGCAGCAGTTTGGAAAGATGATTCCTCACGGCACCCGAAGCCTGTAATTGTCAGATCACTCATTCCCATGGAGAAGTCCAGGCAGGTGGTATCTGCTCTGTGATTATTTCTCTTCTTCTTTTTTTACCTGGTTTCTTCAGCGTCCTCAAATGTCAGATGTGGTACAGAGGAATACCTGTGTTTTGGGGAGAGAAAGAGAAGGATATTGGAACCGGTTAACTCTATCTAAGCTGGTGCAAATGATGCCAACTTTGACGTTTAAATTCCCATTTCCAAATGGAGGCTTGTGTGGGTTTTGTGATGTGTAGAGGCCTCAGGTGGGAAATGGGTCCCCATGTGTGAGGTGCTGTACAAACACATTAAATTCCCTGACTGGAAGATCTTACAGTGTAAGTAAAGAAGACCAGGGAGAGGCTGGAGGGTAGAGGCTGAATGAGCACAATCTTTGTTTTACAGCAAACAGCTAAATTAAATGGTCTCCCCAGTGGGCTGAAAGAAATCTGAGGTAGAAATGGACATTGAACATCGATTACCTGAACCTCAGTGTTTTGCTCATAAAGCAGTTTAGTCTTCAGGCAAAATCTGGCCTCGGGTTTGATCTTTCAATAACATTCTTTACTTTCTTATCATTTTCAGAAGCAATGGGCTTTCACACTGATGCATTGTAAGGTAGACCAGGCACAAAGGAAGAGCAATTCGCTGCCCATTCATATGCAGCCATCTCTTGTGCAGAGCACAGCAGGTATATAACAGCTACCTAGCCATACTACAGAGAATAAAGAAGACAGTGTTTAGCAGATACCTGGGTAGAATGACTAGCAGGTGGGGTCTAACCTTCATTCTTGAACAGAAGTGTTATCAGATTTTTAATGATCACAGAGCAGGCAAAGGACATACACAGATTCCCTCTCTCTTTTTCTCTATGTGCATCTGTGTGTGGGTATAAGATCACGTCTGTCTGTTGCAGTTGGGCCGTGCCTAGGAGAGTAGAATAAGTCATCTGCTAATAGAGGATAGTAAAAACCTCCTTAAGATCAAAAGATAACAGTCTGTGGCTTTTCTTTCTCCCTCTCTCTCTTTTTTTTTTTTTAAAGCAAAAAAAAAGAGGGGGTTCTATTCTCAGCTTTACTGTTCAAGATGGGTGATTTGTCTCGTAATTGTGTTCGCTGACTGCAGCAGATGGATTCATTACTAGGGCTGGTCAGAAATCTTTCAACACAATGTGTTTTTGTGTGTGTGTGAAAATGATGAATCATCAAAACTGAAACTTTTCATGAAGATGTGGCAGTGCAGAGGAAACTTTTCTCAAAGAAGTTTTCTCAGCTCCCCACTGGGGCTTGTGATTAAAACCAGAGAAAGCAAAAGCTTCTCATCTTGGGGTAGCCCAGAAGATAGGATGTGTGGGCACTGAGGTTTTGAGTTTCTCTTCCGATTTTTCTGAACTGTTTCTTTTCTGAAGTAAGTGTGTTAGTTAATTTACCATCAAATTATTCAGCACATTTCGTTATATATATGTGTATACATAAAGAAATGTAAACAGAGTATTAGCGTTTTAACAAGCAAAATTGAGGGAAAGATGATGGTCTGCTGAACATTGTTAAGTGAATGCAGGTCATGTCCCCTGTTAAAGCCACCATATGCCTTTTTTTGAATCAGAAAAACATTTGAAATCTTCGGCAGGAACAGCTTGCTCATTACGGACTTTTCTTCCCAAATCCACCAGATCCTGTTCATTTTTGTTTCAGTAGAAATTACCAAAATAATCCAGAGGGACTAATGCTCAAGGAAAAGTCTTGAAGGCAAAGTCACTTAGCTCATGACCACAGCTGAGGAGAAACATTTTACAATGAAAGGAGGTCATGAGCCTAGTTATCTGCTCGTGTTTATACCCCGTAAAGACTTTTCCCCTCAGAGTGTTTGTTTAGCTTGTATATAAACTATTGCTGATTGTACTGCTGCCTTTGGGATCCAATCTTATGCATGACTTACCCTGTGCATAAAGAAGTTTGTCTTGGACCTCCTTAGCAAATGTTCAGTCTAGACTCCAATCAGCACAGAGAGAGAAAGACACTTCCAACAGGAGCTACAGCCAGCAAGAGGCCTATTTGGAAGACAGACAGGACACCAAATGCGTCTTTTAAATAGGGCAAGGCAGCTTGCTAATGGGCAGGAATTTGGCCCTGAGGTTTCAGCGTATGACATTCATGTAAATGAAAATCCCGCTGTAGCAATGGGAAGAGAAAATCAATAACACTGCCCTATCAGTGGGAACAATAATAGGGAACAAATACAGGACCACTGTGGAGCAAAACATTAGACTGGGATTTATCTGAAGCAGAGCAGGAAGGAAGAGAAGGGAAATATGTCAAAATTTATTTCCTAAAAATAGCATGGAATTCAATAAAAAGGCAAGTCAGTAATGGAACAAAAGCAGGAAGATGACAATGAAGTTGTCACCAAAGGTGAGATAAAGCTCACCAAAGCAAAAAAATTGGCCCAAATTATTGCAAAGTTTCATTCTATCTATCCATTATCAACTCTACCTCTTCCCTTGAGTTTTTCTTCCAGACCAGTCTAGAGCAGTTGAGCATTTTCCATTTCTAGACACTTTCACTCCTTCTGCAGTGATTTGCTTCTTACTTGAAAATATTTTCATCGTAAGAAAAATGAACCATGAAACATATAGCCATGTCATCTCCTTGCAGGACATCTGACATCTCCCATTTTTTGCTCTAGACAATTCATAATGTATAAGGAGTAGTAAATCCATTGTTAAATTGGTTAGCACATTGCAGTTCACAAAGGTCCACCAGTATATCATTATGTCTAAGGTGAATAAAACTACACTAAAATTAGTCATTTTGAATTGCAATTAAGATTTTACCCCCATCCAGTTAACTTCTGCTCCTTTGTAGTAGTTTCTTGAGATTTGAAGAAAAGTATATTCACTGCATCATGGAAGTTGTAGTTCCTTTTGTTAGTCCTTTAGACTAGATTTTTCAAACTTTTTAAAATTCAAATAACATCCTAAAAAATATATGAAATATCTTATACAAAGTTCTCACAATGGTTTTCATCTTACAAGGAAATAAAAAATAGGTTATATTGTGAATGTTTCATTATGGCTCCCTCATAACACCTTGTTTGTTCTCTCGCTCACCTGCATGTACAAGTTTATATGGTGCAATGATAAAGAACGTGAGGTTTCCATGGCTCATTGAAGTTTTGTGAATCAGATCAGATCACAGACAGAGAAACACCTGCTTATTCTTTATCTTTTACTCTGAAGTCAGCATAGGATTCATCACCCCCCTCTTTCCCCCAATGTATGTTCTTATAGCTATATCCAAATTTAAATGTCATGAGGTGTTTGGCTTTCATCCATGTTATCTTTGTGCTATTCCATTTACAGTTAAGGGTGCCATCTAAAGCTTGATTCTCTTCCATCATTTTATGTATTTATTTTGGCAGAAACTTATTAGTATACTCTGTCAGGACAAAATTTTGCACTATTTTATCACTCCTTATTTGCATTTTTAATAGTCCCCATTAGACAGCCTTCGAACTAATTAGCCAAGCATCTGTAATAGAAAACTCCTGTTTCCTATTTTCAGAACTAAGAAACTAATAGCTGAAGCCCTACTAGAACAATTAAGTAATAAGAAAAATACTGTGTTAAGGTTGGCAATAGAGTAGCTACCATAAATCACTACAATAATGACTTTCAGCTCACGATGTTTAAGTAGATAAAAAATTAACCCACACATTGTTTCTGAGGTCTACAAAATAGACATGCCCCAGACTAAAAAATGAAAAGAAGAAAAAAAATGTCCGTAATGTATATAGAATCATTCAGGTTTTGTTCACTGGGAGGGAGAAGGGGGGCATTAAGTCTTTAACATGACAAAACCTGTCGATTTTCATTGTGTTTATATAACTTTAAAAGGTATGGCTTAAATATCAGTGGAAAATTATTAAATGTAGGCTTCTTAGCCTAATCTTTAAAACCCTTGAACTGCTTTTTTCCCTTTGATTTTAGCACAGACATTTAGTGCCTACATCACTTCAAAGTCACAGACCTTAGGACTGTGATTCAGTTGCCCAAACACTGATCTCTTGCATTAGATATCATAAATTATCCCACCCCCATTCAGCTACTGTTGGAAAATGCATTAAGGGCATTAGACATCCATATTCAGGCAACTGATTTTTGCCTGAAATAATTTCCACTGCTTTGTTTTTCGAACTTATTCGGCACTTACTTTTTTCTATCATCCAAAATGACAGAAGCTGTCAAAAAAAGTGGGGTTTTGTTTGTTTAAGTATCACTATTGACATTTTCTTCAACAAGTAGGATGTGCAATACGTTATTTTGCCAAAACAGTCTTTTGCAAATGTAACCATTCTGAGAAACTACTTCAGAAAGATAATCACTAGAATGGAGAAATTCCATATAATGGATTGAATCATTAAGGATGGCAAGTAGCCAAAAGAAAAGTCAAAGTAATTTTGTTGTGAGCTTTCAAATAACTTCCCCCTGCCACTGGAATTGCAAAATTCACAAAAATTAACAAAAATAAAAACAACTCTTGCAATTGAACAACAACAGATATTTGAAATTCTTCATCAGGTTGGGAAACTGATGGTTTCTTCACTGAGAGGGTAGTCAGTCACTGGAACAGGATCCCAGGGAAGTGGTCACATCGCTGAGCCTGCCAGAGTTTCAGAAGCTTCTGATTTTCTTTATTTTGCAATCCAGACCCCTCAAAAGGGCTGTTGGTATTTTAAAGTGTTTGCTTTTTTTCGCTATCTTTATGTCCTCCAAAATTCTTTACCACTACCTAACAAAGTCAAACACTTAATTTATAATATCAAATTTATATCAAAGGTCATACTTTCTGTTTTCATTTTTAGAAAATAAATTGAAAAAATCTTAAATAATATGTCCTCTGCAAAAATAAATGGAGCAAAATGGTATTTTCTAAAAATCTATAACAATCTTTTAGTTTTTATTTCTAACTTCTACTAACTGAATTATTGATTTAGTCAAGCCGTCTAAGATTAGATTTTTGTACAATGAGCATGAGAATGGTAAAATTTTGTTCCTGAAAAGACATAGTATCTTGCTTTACTTACATCCCTTACTACTTTGAATTTCGTTAACATCGTAATGAAACTAGTAATATGCTTAAAGCGATGGAACTAAATAACAATATATTTATAAAAATAATGAAACTACCTGATTACTTAAAGCTAAGAATATGTACATTTAAAAATGTGCTCCTATTATGTATCTAAGTGCCAGCAAGAGACAAAAAAATCTTTAAATATCTTTTGCTCTAGAAATCGTATCATCATATTACCTACAGCTCAGCATTGACTTGCCATTAAAAAGTACCTTAGGACTTATTTTTCACCTAAGTTTTCTTTAATTTGTTTTTCTTCCTTGATCTCTTTGTAAATTACAGGATTCCTCAAAAGAAGCAAGCATGAAAAATCATTTAAAGAAGTTCGGGTTTCAGGATACAGGATAACATTGTTAATCCCCTGATCTTCAAAAACAATCCCTGCAGGAATTTTGAACACAGCTCTGTGCTACAGTCAAAAAAAAAAAAAAAAAAAGGCGAGAAAAGGCAAGAATTCTTTTGTTTACTTTTGTAATTAGAAAAGACTTTTGTTTCCATCCAAGCTACTCATTCTGAAAATCATATCGGAAAAATAATACAACTTCAGTCCTGGTTTATAGCTTTTATAGCTCTTGGCTATGCCAGGACTGCACCCTTGCATATATATTGGGGTTTATACCCAAAACTTGCCTGTTGGACTCTGTTTTAGTCTGGTTCTTGCCTCTTCACACACACACTTTGCTCTTAAAACACCTCTGCTCAGGCTTTCAGCATTAAGTTATTGTGAGACTCTTTTTGGCTGTGTCTGCAGCAACCTGAAGTAAACTTTGCCTGCCTATGCCAGCCACCGTGGCTCTGAAATGAGTATGAATGTGGATGTACTAAAGTAATTCTGAAGTGCCAAAATTCGAGCTTGGTTTTGAAGAGGAAAGGCTGGTGAACTAGCACATTGTGGCTGCCCATTACACCGCCTGCTAGGAGACAATAACTTTCCCAAAACTTGCCTGATGCAGCCAAAAAAACAATGACACAGAAGCAGACGTGTTTGTTCCTTATCAGCAGGGATCCTATTGCTGCAAGCTCCACAGTGTTTTGGACTCTAGCTGTACTCGTCAAACCAGTGCTCTTGCTCCATCGCCAAGCAGCTTACAGAAGGCAATTAAGTATTGCATAGGCATTTGACTGTAAACAATTATGGAACTTAATGTCCTGTAGCTCAGAGGGGGGAAAAATGCCTCCTACACTGGCTGAGCTGATAATCAATGACTTTGACAGTGGAGAACGCCGTCTCTGAAAGACAAATGGAGCTATTTCAACAATCACCCCATCACCATATTCCACCACAAACTGTCTTCAATTGGGAGATTATTTCTTTTGCAGGGTCTGGCAGTAAACGAGATCTAAATGCCAGGAAAGAACTGGCACAGACTTTTGACTGTTCAGCTTGACCACTGAAGTCTATGCACATTCAGAAAAGCATGTCATGCTGTGTGCTTTTTTGAAGCTGACAATGAGAGCTGAACCGAGGTGGGAGGCCGGAGAGTGAGTGATGCTGTATTATTTGGAGAGCCCATGCAGCTGAATTGTGCTACACAGCGTGCCAGAGATGGGATCCAGGCAGGCAAGCTTTGGGCAACATGGAAGCTTGATATCAAGAAACAGGAGCCTCAAAAAGCAGACCAGCAGTCTGCAGAGTTTTGGTAACAACACCAAGTTCACACTGAGAGCTTTGTTGGGGAAAGTAGTGATGCGTCATTTGACACAAGATATTCAGTCAAAACATTAAAAAAATATCTCTTCATTAAACGTCAAGATGTCTTTGAAGCTCACAGCAGAGGTTTCTTTGCTGTGACAAGTGATGTCCTGGGTCAGACCAGATGCATTATTTAGTTTCCAAAAACCTAACATATAACATTATATAACCTAACTATAAATGCTATAGTTACCAGATAGGAATTTCTGTAAGTATTACTTACAGCATTTCAAAATGTTATTCTTATCACTTGTCCCCAGACACCCATCTTTCATATAAACCAAATGATCAAGTGTAATCTCTGGGGAGAAAAGAAAGCTCTGTCATCACCTTAGGGGTGAAAAATCCTGTGTTGCTTTTGCGTAGAAATCATAAATAAAGCTTTAATACTGGGTGGATGGCGTTATTTCTTCCTTCAAATGAGTAAAGCAATCCATGATGATATCTCAGACATTCATGTAGGTCCAGATTTACCTTTAAACTAAATCTAAATAACCATGGCCAATATAGTAATCTCACTACAGGGTGATCCAACCCATCCTAAGTCAGATATGTTCCTAAAATGAAATGACTCAGCTTTTGTCATTTATTCTCATCATCTAAAAAATAATCAATCAATAAATAAACAAACAAAAAATAAATGAAGAGGCCAGGTGCCTAAATCTGAGGGAGGCAAATATCCTCCATAGTGATTAAAAAAGATCCTGAGAGATCATTGAACAAATAGACATTAACAACTGGGGTCTGTGGACTGGCAGAAAGTAAAGTCAATGCCAGTGCCTGAGCAGAAGCTTTGGGATGAGATAAAGGCTCCTGATGAGATCTGTGCTCCCCATAAATCAGCAACACCAACATTTACTTCTGCAAGGACAACTTTTCATGCAGATCTCTCATCTTTCTGACCTAACCTATAAGAAACTAAATGGATATTCACAACAAATCATCAAGAGGAAGAAAGGAGTTCTTGAGGTCAGAATTCCGGGTCATTTCGGGGCAAGGGGCAGGAATCCGCACAGGGAGGAGATCAGGGAGGAACACAATGTGTGGCACAGAGGGTGGGCCATGAAGGCAGTGACCAAAGCTGTGGGGAGACGCTCTGACTGTCGATAAAAAGTGGTGAGCTTCCCCAGCCTCTTCTACCTCCTGCCTCTCATGCAGGTGCCCGGATCACAGACATCAAATACTTTTGTGAAACATATTCCCTTAGTGTCTCCTTCCTCTCTAGAGTCACCAAGTGTCCTTCCCACAGCTCCAGCTCTGCTTGTTAAACAGCAAGACAAAGATAGTTCTTTTGGGGAAATCCCTCAGGAGCACTTTCCCAGGTCCCTTGAAGATGTTTAGTGTTTGTGCAACTTTCTTGCCCCTTTCTAGTGAGTGCGCTGTGTCACCAGGCAGGACCCAAGTATTTACAGACAGAAAAGACAGGAGGAATGTCTGCCCATAAAATTCACCTGCTGAGATTCCTCCATCTGCCTCCACCTTCATGCTGGAACTCAGCCCAATCCGGCGATGTCAGGGTACAGGGTCCTGACACTGGCTTCTTTGGAAAAGCACAACCCAAGAGTTCTATGGCTGTCAACTGCTTCTCCAAACACCACCTGGAATCCCTCTCCTGAGCTATGATTTAGCTCTCCTTGTCTACCCTGCACTCTTACCTGCTCAGATCTGACAGCCTGGCCAGCTCTGAAGGAGCTGCACATGAAAAACCCACAAACATATTCTACAAACTGCTCCTGCATTTGCAGAAATGGTCTCATAGGAGAGTTTTCTGTAGACAGAAGAAATGTTTACAGTATGAGGAGTGATGGCTCCTCAATGGGCTGCATTTGTCACAGAGTGACATTTTCTGTGTCAGTCTCCCCTCCCAAGTACCTAGGGACAGGACAAGGCGAAAATGGGCTGAAGTTGCACCAGGGAAGTATGAGATTGAATTAGGAAAAATTTCTTCACCAAAAGTGTTGTCAAGCAATGGAACAGGCTACCCATGGCAATGGTAGAGTCACCAGCTCTGGAGATGTTTAAAAGATGTGTAGGTGTGGCACAATGCTTTGTTGGTGGAAATAGCACTGCAGGGTTAATGGTTGGACTCTTGAAGGTCTTTTCCAGCCTAAATATTTCTATAATTCTATAGCAGAAGAGGTCAGATGGGTACGGGAACATCTTAACAGTAACAGAAGATAACAAATTGTGTACATTATATTGCTTTAACAGCTTATTTAAAAGACAGATTACAACCCCCTTTTTTTTCCCAGTCAATTTGTACTTTCTGAAGGCATGCACAAAGAGTTAATTTTTTTTTTTTAAGTACTAGCCTTTTCTAAACCCATTTTGCCTCCTACAGCAGTGGTCCAGATATACTTGTAAAATGTGTATTGCTTTTGGGATGAACTTAACAACATTTTATATTTGGAAAACTATTATACACCCACCAGGTTTGACTGCAATGGTTCATCCACTCCTGGATGAGGACTTTCTGAGAATCACTAACAAGTTAAGAGAAAGAGTGGGATTTCTGTATGACAAGACAAAAAAATACTTTTCCAGGAACCAGTCGGAAAATATCATTTTGACGTTCTTGTTTCTGGATGATTCTGGCTTGTTCATGGGCCGCAGGGAGGCTTAAAAAAAAAAAAAAAAAGGGATGCACTGAAAGTCTAATGGAGCAGTAATAAAAGCAGGAAGAAGACATGCTGTCTTCATTATTCCTTTATTAAGATTCACCTAGTATACTTGATAACATTAAGTAGCTGCCAATAAGATGTGAATTAGCATCCACATCTCTGGAAACCATAGTATCTCCTTTAAGTGCTCTCTGTTCAAAATGGAGGAAGAATCATATATGTCCTTTTCAGAAAGATGTAAATCTTTTAAAGCAGCTGTACAAGACAGGCCAGTACTCAGAGGTAATTCCTGTCTCAAATCACCATGAGTTCTTGGTCACAATCTCCTAATTTATTTAGCTCAGCAATCAACTTGTGAAATTGGAAGTTATCATCATTAAAAAATTGAAGCTTGAGAGACGTCAAGAGAGTCTACATGGATATGTAACACAGAATCTTTGGCGGCTTCCATAAGATTGAAACCACATGAACTATTCTTCCTAGTCCTGTAGTCAGGGCTTGTCCTTCCCCAACCAATTTACAATCAAAGCAGTCTTACTGTAAGTGTGATTTTTATTTGCGGAGTGGAACATTTCTGGAAATTACTCATTAGGCGGGTGTTTTAATTTTTTTTTTTTGATGGACAAATTGTAAAGCAAAGAAGGGATATAAGAGGAAAGGAAATGAGGAGTAGGAAAATCTCTTTTTGTTAGTGAAGGGCTGTCTGCTCTGAAAGGTTGTTGTAAATATGAAGGTCACATGCACATTTCAGACAGGAAATAACTAGAATAAACAAGGGAATAGGATCAACATGGTCAGAATTGAAGCAGTTTCCAAGATGACCATGGATGGCTCCTGATGATAAAAGCTGAAAATATAGTTTAGATGTTCAGGAGGAATGGTTTTAGGACCACATTAAGGTTAGTTTTAATTCCTGGTGTAAAATTAAGCAAGGGACTTTATCAAGTTCATATAGCAAGGTACTGAAATAAAATCCTTGCTCAGATCCTGTTCTAGCAGAAAGTGCCATAGAACAGAATTACACTGACCTCAGTCAGCTGCATTTCTGCCTCAAGTTTAGAAAATCAAAGTTGTATTTACAGGATGGAAAATTCTGTCTTGAGAACTGCGATCTTGTAAAAGACTTTAAAGAGAAAATGAGAATCAGTCACAGCTCATCAGCAGAATATGGGATCCAATGAGATGTTATGTTGCAGAGGACCAATATGATCCTTAAACATATAAATGGAAATATATCAGATGGGAGAAAGGAACCTTTTTATTAGTTTGTACTTGGCTTTGATATGACCGTTATAGGAAAACTGTCCAGACTTTGTACCTGCAGCTGAGAAAAGATAGTGAAAAAAGATTGGAAAGGGTTCAAAAAAGTTCCACAGGAATTATTACAGGTTTGAAAACACTGTGCAATGAAGTACTGCATGCTCTATTTAATTTTTCAAAAGGAAGATAAAGGCGTAACTAGACATGGTCTATAAATATCCTCTGAAAGAATAAAAATGTGATAATAGAAGTTTCTTCAGTCTTAGAAGGAAAAACTTGAAAAGATCTAGTGGTTGGGGATTCAGACTTGGCAAAGTGATTCTAAAAAGAAATACTCATTTTTAACAAAAATTATAAAAAATGATAGAATGGCTGGCAAAGAACTATAGTAAGTTTTCATCACCTAGAACTTTCAAATAAGGAAATAAAGTTTTTGTTTGCTTGTTGAAAGTACTGTACAAGCATAGATCATAGAAATAAAACTGGAATTTCTTCATGGAAGTAATGTCTTTATCTGAAGTGCAGTTAAAATTTCCAATTCAATTAACTTATTTTAATATCAAATGGAAATTGGATGTTTTATCTAAGATGGCTGTGCAAAAATACTTTCCTCCATATCCAGTGGATAAAGGCTAACACTGTCGTATGGCTGTTCACTTTCTCTAGACAGGTATCTTTGGTTACATGAATCACCCTCAAAATGCACATGTTTCTGCTGGTTGTAGAGGGAGGATATGGGTGAGTGTTTTCTGAACAAACATAGGTATCTACACTTAGTCTTACCATTGGTTGACCTTCACTTCAAAACCAGAACTGGTATTTCTAGTGTGCAACTCAGCTCATCCTAAGGAGAACTAAGCAGGGCCTAGGAGCTGTTCCCTAAAAATGCTTATTTATTGTACTAAGTTGAAAGCACTATTATTCTAGGTCCAGATTCTGTAGTCTTTTACAGTTACAGTTGTATGAGATGAATTCCATTCTTAGTTAATACAATTTCTCATGGCCTTTAGGCTGAAAAGAAATCCTGTGAATAATTAGGCATTCAGATATAACTGATAGTCAATTTTGCAACATTCGTGAAGATTTCTTTCTAGCTGGAACTTAAAGAAACGGGGTTGGTCTCTCTGCCTCATTTAAATTTTGCTTAGTAACTGACATTTTCCTACAGTAGTTCTATTTTGTCATTGAGGGGAGCTTTATTTTAAAGGACCAGGTCATGACTTTGGGTTATATTACTTTATAGTAGGCAATCTCAGTTCTACCCAGAATACTTTATGTGTCTGAGGTCAGACTTGTAGACACCTCATTAGCATCTTCTTAATTTAAAGATGCAAAAACCCCATAGGTAAAGCGAAGCTTAGCATGGGTGGAAGGTAGAGAATCAGGAAACTTAATAAAGATTTGGCAATCATGTTATTGCCTCACACCTTTCATTCTACTACCCTAGGAGCAGCCTTGGGTACCATAAATTATATACCTATTTTTGACTGAAAGGAACTACATGATGAGTTGTGAGACTTAGAAAAATCTAGTCAACATTAGAGGAAGTGTCTGAATGATAGACAGAGAGACAAAGTCTAATCTCTGTAATTCCCTGATGAAACATACACTGTGGCTTAACCTAATCCCTGAAGGAATGACAGCAAAAATAAGGTGAAAGACCAATTAGCCTGCTCCTATACTAATCCTGGTTAGAGCAGCTTATTCTTTTTTACAGTTGTGGAGACATTCCTTGTACCATGGAAAATCAAAATTGTGCTGGCCATACCTTTTCTTCAGAATAATTTCACTGCAATAGAATATCAATCAGAACAAACTACAGGTTTGCCACCTGCCAGAGTTAAAAGATTTCTGATCCCAGTGGAAGATTTGGTAGTGATAAGTCAAGAAGATAAGCCAGGCATGAAAATTAACCCTGGACAGAATGATTTTAAGTTGATTCTATTCAAATTAAATGAAAGGATGAAAGTAGGTCTGTAACTAAGGTTTTGAGTGGTAAAGGACAAAAGGAAATTAGGCAGAAAAGTCAGCTGGGTGGAACAGATCCAGAGCATGAATATAAAGAAGGTCTGTATATTTTCTTTTTCCAACATAGGAAAACTACTGAGAATTTCTACCACAAGAAAAAATTACACTTGAATAAAATGTAACTAGGCTGTACTGAATGAAAAATTGTAACAGAATAATCAGTAAGGAAAAACTAATAAGCAATAGAAGTCAAAAACATTTATAGACATAGCAAAATTATTTTGGACATCGAAAGGCCAATATTCTTGAACTTGTTCAAGACTCATTAGCAAGAAAACAATATATACAAAATGAAAGAGATAAAGATTAGGGCAAAAAATTATTATGCTTTGATAATGAATATATACTTTAGTTGTCAAGGGAAATTAAAATATTCAAGCAGTATTAAATAAAAGAAGTAGAACAAATATAAAATCTTAACTGTTTAAATGTATTTCAGCCATACATTTTACCAATTCAACCTAACTCTGTGGAGAGAATAATATTTCCCAATTTCAAAAATAATGAAATGGCAGAAGGTAAAAATCAACCTAACGAACACAAAAAACCCACATCAGAACAAAAACTTGCAGAAAAGAGAAAATTCAACTGTATGTATCTGAATCTTTAAAATCTTATGACAGATTTGTGTTTGATTTATGATAATCACAAAGTCTGACAAAAGAAATTTTAATGTGAATGGTTTGCTTACTTTCCAGTGAAAATCAGTAAAATAATTTGTAACATTTACATCTTTTCATGAGGTCTGCCAGCCATCTTTCTTTATATTTGCCATATAACTCCTTGTAATGGAACTTTATCTAAAAAAAAAAATTAAAATCTGTTTTAAATAGAAAAGTTCTTTAACAATGAATACCAGCAAGCTTCAACTTCTACACTGTTTGATGAGAAACAGCAACCTACATAGGATTCTTTTTAATCTTTCGCATGTGTTGAATATTGACTAGATAACAAAGTTAGAACGGCCTTAGTCAATACAATATATTTCAGTTAAGAAACCCATCTAAACGAATTATATTGTCATAACTCTGTAATCCATTATTCCTCACTGAAAAGGTAAACAAGACCTATCACAAAATGTCCATTCTTTTTGAGAAGAACCAGTGCATCACGTCATTCATATGATCACAAGAACATCTTCAAGGTGGGGACAGACTAGGAAAGAATGAGAGAATGTGATACCCAAACATCAATGCCTGGAGGAGTAAAAATAATGTTAAAGACGTGCATTATTTGTGGTTTGGAATTAAAAATATCTCAATGAATAGATGACATTTTTAACGTGTAGTATCAATTCATAAAAGAATTGTATAATCAAGATATTTAAAAGGAAAATTTTCCAGTGGAGCAGTTTGTTGTTTTTTGGGTTTGGTTTTTTTTTTTTTTTAAATAAGAAAACAATATTAATTTGGAGAGGGAAAGGGAATAGAACGCTCATCCCTCCTTAAGCCAGATGCCTGGAACTGATAGGACAAGTCATCTCTCAAAATGTGCATCTCAGTCATTAATTGAACTCAAAGTCTAGAGGACTGGTATGCACTCACAGAATGGCGAAGACCATTGAGCTGAATGCCTCTCCCTTCTACTGGTTTCGAGCAGTAAATCTCTGAGTAAACTTTTTTTTAATTTAAAATTAAATAACTATTGAAACCATAAGGAGGGACACAAGTAAATTAAACAACCTGTATTTTAAAGCATGTTTTTGTATGTCATTGTGTTTAAAAGAGATTACTCATGCCTGCAAAAATTCTACATTTATTTGTGATACCAAAGTAGTGTGAATAGTGCATCTTTCTTGTGCCCTGACCTTATTATTGCAGCAAATCTAAAGACTTTAGAGATTTATATAATAAAAATCTATAATGAAAGTTTCTTCCAGATTTGCTTCTTTAGGTTTCAACAACATACTGAAGCATACATGTGAGTTTGACATACGCAGACATTGTGCAGACTTAAGATACAGTCTGCTGTCTTCCCTGACTGGTTCCTGAGGTGGCAAGCTCAGAAGGTAAAATTCTCAAAGACAAATTTAGTAGGTGTTAAGACTTCCCAAAATCCACATCTGAAGACAGCCTTACTCCTATTTTTCCCTACACCAGAAAAGTCAGCCACCTGTGAGAGTTTTAACGGTTTGCCTCTGTTTTCCCAAAGTAATTGCTACAAGATCAGAGTCACAGAACTGACATGGCAGTGAGCACATCAGCACAGACAGGATGGCAGTCAGTACATTTATTGATAGCACAAAATCATGTCGATGAAACTGTGGCAGCTGTGTACAGGATTGCTGGCACTGGATGGAGCAGACTGGTGTGGAACCACCGAGCAGAAATATGTGTCTGTTGGGAAAAACTTGTGGTAGAACCTTGCTCTACCTCTCTGCTCAAAGCCAAACCAACTTAGATCAGGTTTCTCAACATCTTGTCCGGTAAATATTTGAATACCTACAAGGATGGAATTCCAAAATCTTGTTGAGCGTCCGGTGAGAAACCATGAGGGAGAAAAAAATTTAGAAAAAAATTAATAGAAAAAAATTCATAGGGAAGAGGAAGACCATTAGAATTCTTACTCTCTTTATAGTAGGTCTTGGTCCCACTGTGACCCTTGGTTTAACATGACATATTATTTGAAATATGCAAGACCTGTGCAGAGATTCACTCCCCACAGTATGTCTACAAGGTTTTCTCTCACTATATGTGTGCTCTGTAGAGAAAACAGCTCACTGTTTAAACACCAGAACTTCTGATGGTGTGCCTAGGCTGGCAGGAATGGACCACAGTTTTCGTCATAGGAGTCCATATGAAGATGTGTTGTGGATTTGTGACCAGAACAATATTGATAACCCACTAACGATTTGTGTGTTGATCAACAGTGCTTGCACAGTTTCAAGGCTTTCTCCTTCTTTTCTGCCATGCTACAAGAGGTATCCTAGAGATGGGCAAGAAGTTGTAGGGGGAAACAGGCAGGACAGTTGACTTGAATTGGCTAAAAGGATATCCCATTCAATGTCATGCTCCACAATTCAAAGATGAAGCATGGAGGGAAGTGTCTTCCAAGGTCACTGTTGCTCAGAGAGAGTGGAAGGTGATGATTGATCACCTTTGCATCAGTGTTGCTTGAGTTTTATTCCCCTCTTTTGTTCACTTATTAAAGCATCTTTAGCTCAAACAATGAGTTTTCTCACTCTTGTTCTTCCTCTGCTCTCCTGTGCTCCAGCACAGGGGTAGGATTGAGTGAGCTCAGTCGGAGGGTGGGTGCTTAGATTCTCTTAGAATGCTCTACAAATGGCCAGAAAACAGGAGAGAACAGCAGCATAAAAAAATGTCTATTTTTTTTCCCCCCTTCCCCTTCTATATAAATATTTCTGAACAATCATAGCCCTACTTGTTCAGCTGAGTTTTACCACTTCCTCCATATAATAGTATTTATTTTCATTTTTTGACAGACACCTTAATTATGTTAAGGATCTCAAACAGAGTGATACACTTTTTTATTCATATGTGTACTATTTGAGTTCACAAATTTGCTTCTTTGTGCCTAGGTTTTGCACAGCAATTTCTTTAAGGAGGAGAAAGTGAAGAGCTGATGTTATATATGAAAGAGACAGGTAGTGTTTCACTCAAGAGAACACCTCCTCTAACAATTACAATTTATAAAACAAAAATCCTGAATATGACACTAGCCAATTTAGTCTGATATAAAACAGGGCCCATGTTTTCTTTCATTTATATTGTTATGATACGTAATGTCTTTATAATTTTTACCACTCACATCAAAGCTGCCAACTGCTGAGTGTCTAAATAAGTAGCATGTGAAGAAAATGAGTGAATTGCTAAATGTCCCATTATGTCCATGGAGAATATCCTTGCCATTGGAGTCAGGAATCCTAAAATTGAGACGACAAATGAATGGTTTTCACTCCAGTGGAGTGAGAGTTTTGGCAGTGGCAATTCTATTATTCTCCCTGTCTGAATAGAAAGAGAAAAACAGAGACAGAGAAAAGAATGAATAAAACCAAACCCATAGAAACCCATTGCACTACCTCAACTCTTGGACTGAATGACAATTACATCCAAAGAAAGAGAGGAAAATAAATCTGGCAGAACTTGAAATATCCAGAAATATATTGCCTCAAAGATCTGGAATTATTTTGGGTGTACTTGGGTGGACCAAGGAGTGGAAAGATGGGAAAATGAGAATTTTTACCATTTCTATTATCCAAATGAGGGACATTTATCTGTTAGTGTCTACACATGGCTGGTTTCTTAGGCACTTTAGTGATGATTGTTAAAGGAAATAATGCCCAAAAGGACTCTCATTTGATCAGATTAGAGAGATATTAGGACTGTCTCTGATCCAGTCTTAGTTCATAGCAACTAACACACTGCCAAAACCAGGAAGTATTTTAGGAGTTAGGACTGTCCACTCCCAGTAACTACTCCAGGTGCACTTACTTTTTTTAGAGGCTTAGTGAATTTCCCAGGACAGACCCAAATGTATTTTGCTGCTTGACCCTAATGACCAGAAATATTCCTAGTCCTATTTAATTTCTCAGTATAGATATATTCTTAATGATTGTCATAAATTAGATGCTAAGAATAAAGTAAAATTGCCTAGACATAATTATCCAGTGTCATTTGAGATGCCCTTGGGTGTCCCTTTTGGTTGCCATTTCAAAAGAACAGAAGGATTTTACCTACCTATAGCTAGTGTCACATCTGCCAACCCCACAGCATCTCCAATGATGTTACATACTTAGATGTTTAGGCAACTAGACTGAGTAATAAGGGTGAGTTTCAGCTCCAGATTCAGATGCACACACATGGCACTGTTAGTATTTTGGTTCTTGTTGCAGTCAAGGTAAATTGAGACAATGCAGTGAAAAATTTTAGGGGAAAAAAAAAATAAAAAAAAAAAATTGCTGTCCATTCTACCTAAAGGCATCCATACTGACCACAATCCCGTATGTGGCTAACACAACACCATCAGTAATGCTGTCACTACTAATCAAGGGCCAAAGAGGTAGTGGAAGAAATAGTTTTCATAGAAGGAAAACAAGACCAGATCTCCACCTAAGCTCTCAAAACAGTTCCATCTTTTGTTCTTGTTAAAAAGACTTTCCTCTCTATGAGACAGAGTCAGCGTTAAGCTGTCAAACTGTGATTGAGGTGACTTAGTCCTGTTACACAGTAGCTTTGTTGGGATGAATGCTACAAAAAGAAGGCAAGAAGAAAGAACTGCTTTTTCTCCTAGCACATAAGTGAGTATCTTACCACAAAACCTGGTGAAAATCCCTTGGAGTATTGTATTATAGCAAGTAACTCTCCAATGGGTGACAAAAAATAAGTCTTAAATTATAATTCATTAAGTAAAACTAGGAAGATGTTGTGTAGGGATACTCTGGTATATTATGTCTTGTACAGTGTATCTTAATGTGAATTGACACAAGAAAACACTCGTTGATTTATGACACTAATTTTAGGACATGATGTTTTTTAGTTTTGCTGCCGCTCTTGTTTTTACTATTATTGTTACTGTTATTGTTATACTATCCTTGATCTATTACTGCCTTTTTTCACACCAAGATTTGACAGGTGGATAATGAATATTGTCTATTGTGCCATTACTATGATTAGATGTGGATAGAAGTTGTTCTGCTATTGACTCATTTCTGCTATTGACAAGCTAATTCTGAAATTTTTTTAGCTTATCAAGATGTATTGTCAGCTGAAGTGTATATGTCTTGTGGTTAGCAAGCTGATCTTTTACTAAAAACTGTAGGATCCAGACCATTAGTTCATCAGTCAATGCATATGGCACTTTTTATTCTGTGCAATTATGCACTGTGTTAGCATTCTAAGCCATCAGTTGTGATCAAGGATGAGTGAGCCTCATGCAAGGAAAACATCTTGGAATAATTATGCCATCTTCAGCTAACCACTAGTCTGTATAGTCAAAGTGAAATCAAGCCATGCGGTGTCACCATTTTTAGCTATGTGTTCATCACCTAACCCAGGCTAATCTTCTGGGTTCCCTCCATAGTGTCTCCAGAGAGCATTCCCTCCCATTTGTAACAGACATTTGTCTTTTGCTGATGTGATTTAATCTTCTGTAGCAGTCTGTGTCTCTCCCATGAATGCAGAAAGAGCCTGTTTAAAAGTTTCAGAGTGATCATGGGAGGACTCATGTTGGGAGGGAGCTCAAGTGGCCATCTCCTTTGAATTCTTGTTCGAAGGAGTCAGACCAGGTTTCTTAGGGCTTCCACAGAAATCTTTGATGAGGATTGCACAACCTCTCTGCAAAACAAAGTCTCTTGTCAACCTCAAGACTGCTCTCAATGTCACGCAGCATGGTAGATATGTAAGAGTCATCTCTTGGCACTTATACTTAAATGTGTAATTGATCATTTCTAAGAATTAGACATTTTAGTGAGCCACTCAAGTTTTCTTGGTTTGGGTATTTTTAATTTTTTTTTCAGTTGTGGGGTGCTATTTTTCAGTATGGGCTATGTTAACAGAGGATATACTACTGCTGAAGTTCCAGCTTCTATGTAAAGCACATTTAGGGCAAAAAAAAGTCTTATTAAAGTGTATAGTAAAATATATAGTGAGCCAAGAGTTTTCAGTTTACAGGGCAAATTATTGTCCCTGTAAATGAAAAAGTAACCTCCAGTGGGCAATAACGCCTGAAGCTGAATTATATCCACTTTTTCATCCCATAAGTCAATAGCTTTCCACTATAAACATCAGCTCTAGTCAATATGATATGCTGCATACTGATATATTGACTAATGGTACTATTAAAACCTCACAAAATGTCAGCAGCTGGGAATTTCTCATGCATATAGTTCTGCATTTCAGTAGATAAGGGTGCTCTGTGTAACTTATAAATCCATGCCCAGTTGGGAACAGTCTTTGTAATACTTCCCTTCATGTTATCCTAAAGGATGCACAACTTCCCCAGTGTCTCCATTTCCACAATTTTTATTTGCCTTTTTTTTTGTAAAATACACTTTCTGATTCTGTCAATGAAGTCGTCCAGAAAACTCCCTGTTGCAAGGTAACCAAAAGAGGTAACATATAATTATTCTTTCTCTTCTACACATAAAACATGGCATAGTGTGGGGTTTTTCTTTTTTTTGTCTTACAGTGAAGACACTGACTCATATCTCCTTTGCTGACAGAGAGTCTCTGAAGAACAAATTTAGATGGCAGGTAAATGAAAGGTAACCTCCTAAGTTTGCAAGTTGCATTTGTTTCACGCTGTAATGCTCAAGGCCAAAGGTATCTTCTGGGGTTTGTGAAGAGCTCAAAGGAGCTGTTGGGCCAGAGAACACCTAGAGATCATTATCACCAACCATTCATTAATCCCTAATATAGACCTTGTGTCAAGGTCATCTGTCTGACTCAGGCAGAACAGAAATTAAATTTATGGTCAAATAATTTACATTCACTTTGATCTGAAAATTTCTAGAGAAGTAAAATGTTTTCTGCATTTTTGGCTTGGTTGAGTTTTGGAGGCTTTTCCAAACTAAGAAAAGACATGGGTTCAGAGAAGCCAACTGAATTGACAAGAGAATCCTCATACACACATGAATCAGGTGTTTACAGCACTTAGTAGATTTTTTAGCATGTGAGGGTATTTTTCACAACTACAATTGCATTAAGAGAATGTGTAAATTAGGAATGAGAATGTACATGCATTTGTGAATCTTGCGTAAAATGTCGGACCATTTGTCAATCACTACTCCAACATGGTGCAGCCTTGTTAGTCAAACACATCATTTGAATTTTGTTCAGCAACAGAGATGCCACTTTTGATCCTGCTAATGGCCGTTCGCCATGAATGTCATATGACATCATTTGCTGACTGTCTGAAAAGTCTTTCAGGATTAAGACCAGCAAGCAAAAGAATAGTGATGTAACAGCAATCAAAGGAATAGTGATGTTGGGTTTGTTATTAACTATTATTGTTATTTCAAGAGAAATAGCTAAAAGGTGTAAACCAGTAATATCATTCTCATTAAAAAATGAGCTCATTTCTCATTTTTAGAATATATTTCTTTTCTCAGATTGTTTCTACTGCAGGTTGGAAAGCATTTCTGTGTGTGGGTTTAGCTCTGTCACTTTTCCTGCAAGCAGGTAATTTTTCCCTTTCATGGAAAACATATTTTTTAATAGCATTTATTTATTAGAGTACAAGATTTTCATGCAAGCTGTGGACCTAAGAGCATGTACAATTTCGGAAGCCTACATACACCATGTCTATTCTGACAAACCTGTGTTAGAAGATCTTTATCCTGGGCTTGTGCATTGACAAATTAACTTTAACAGACACCCAAGAGGGAATAGCAGTCCACCACAGAAGTTTTAAATTGGATGATCAGTGTCTTGGAATGTTTAACAGAAACAGCAGCAGTCAGGAAAAAAAGGTTTTATCCCTATGACACATTCAGCATTTTTGGCACCCCACTTGCTGAGCATGGTTTAGCATGGAAATGCATAACCATGGAGGATTTTGGGAAAAACCATTTACTTTCAGTACTTGGCTGACAGAGAATAATGAAAAGGTGGAGAATAAGAACTATAAATCCTACTAAGTGGTCTGCAGACTTTTTCTAAGTTCAAATTCTTTTGGGTTTAGCTGAACATTTTTAAACCACTGGTTTTTGCCTTTTTTTGTTTTGATTTGAAATGCATCTATTTAATTTCTGAAAAGTTAAAATATTTATGAAAATGTAATCATATCAATTTCTTTTAAAAAAACAGCTTAATTATAAATCCAGTTTTCTATCAAAAGAATATTCGATAGAAATTTTTCATTCTAACCTATAAATAGCCATGGTTTATACTGATGCATTTAACCTCACTTTATTAGTTGAGAAAATAGGTATAATGATAATTATTGCTATTCTCACAGGAGCAGTGAGCATGAATGGACATTCTTTAAGTATGCTAAGATGTGAAATGACAGATAATGGATATGTCCAAAGTATCTTTTCTTTCGGTTTTACCTGCCAAAGGCAAATGTAGCTATGGGAATTAATAGACACAATATCTCATTTTGGTATCAAACTTTTCTTATCAGCATGGTTTATAAAATAATTATCATAGACTTTAATTTTATTACCCAAGAAATATATTAAAAATGTAGATCTTTTATAATTTCTTCAATTAACAGTAGACACTTCTTGATTACTTTCTAATTAAATCATTTCACTCCAAGACTTGGTAATTACAACAAGAAGTTATTAAAATTAGAAAACATTTGCTAACTCAGTACTTTTGATTATTAAGCCTTTATCGCTTAATATCGCCAAACAGTCTATGAAGATATATGAGGCTGGAAACGGAATTTAATGTATTCAGCTATGATAATTAACCACAGGTGTTCCAAACAATGCAATGCCTCTTCCCTGTCATATAGTTTCCTATGAAATCTATTGTTTCTGTCACTGAACTTATTTTTCATCTTATTAAGGTATCTGTCTATTGACAACATATTATTGTTCCTATTACAGGGAAGAATACTCTTGATACTATTCCATTCATCTGGAAGATATGGCAATGAATAGTATAATTTATATTAATCAGTTTCTATGTAGGATAAAACACTTTATACATATTTACATATAGTATCCAAGCATGGTGTGTCCCTGCATGTACAGGAAAAGGAGTCAAAACTCAAAAAACCAATGTTCTTAATAAGAGAGAGTTTGACATGGGCTGAAGAGCTGAGGTGAACCAGAACTGTCTCAAAGGGGGATCTCTGCTAGCAGATGGGGAGAAAACTTGGTTCTACAAAAATTGCTACAATTTCCCACTGAAAACAGAGGAACAAGGATAACATCTTGGGTTTTCAAGGCTACTGCAATCTTTCTAGATGAATTCTTCCCAAACAAACTGAATTTATAAAAAGAAAAGTCCTATTTTGGCCACCACTGAAATTGTTTGCAATTAAATAGAAGTATTCATAAGCTGGCATTCTTGTGGAAATATTATATGAAGGATTCAGCCACACATAAAGAGTTAAGACTTGGATTAATCCTGCTAATTTGTGAGGTATCTGTGGGCTTTTAAGTTGGAATACAGTTCCCTTCAGCTCCCTGTCTAGTCAATGAAGAGAGATAAGTCCCTTCACCAGTTAACTGAGATCACAAGAAGGCTGAATTAACCTCTAGAGAAATTAAGCTCCTGCTTTTAACATCACAGAGTATTTTGTATGATTATAGCCAGTCAGGTGTTATGGCACAATGAATCTAGGCCTTTGTGAGTGTACTGTAAAGAGTTTGGTTAGACAGTCTGGACAGGTCCTTCATTCTTAATGTTTTGTTGTTTTGGTTTTTTTTTCACCCTATGGACAGGAAAATTTGAATCTGCTTGTGCTCAAAAATAAGACTCCACCAGGATTTCAGGCAAATCATATTTTCTTTCTATCATGCACTGCCTGATAGGGAAAGTAGTCACAGAAATTAAGCAGCAGCAAATCTGGAACCAGTCATATTAAAAGAAAAAAAAAATAGGGACATTGATAGACCCTTCTGTTTTGATGCAAATTTATGAGTGAATACAATCTGAATCAACCCACCTTCTAAAAAATATCTGAGAAACTTAGCATTATTGATTTAAGTTTCTCTAATTCATAGAGTATCAGGAAGTATTATCTGCCTTTTCTTATGGACGTCAGAAAAAAATCATAAGGCTGAATTAATGTGGATCATTTTAAGAACCTTAGATTAAAAGTGATATGCAAGTGAAAAAGCACTGCCATTAATGTTTATGTTCAATTCTTTGCAACCTTGCCAGATGGCTTTATTTATTTTTTAATTTACTTGTTTTTATAGGGAATTAGTCATAGAAAAGAAACTAAATAAATGCTGATATTATGGCAATTTCTATATGTAAGAGATTCCACATAGTTTCACCTGATAACCAGAATACCTAAATGACCTGGCCATCACACACCATCCTTATGATGCCTGTTTCTCAACAAGCATATTTACAGACTCACCTAAACCTGGATTCTTCTATCTCTGTAACAGATGTCTGCAAATCTGTTTGAGTAGTTTCCCTTCTTTATTGTCCAGTATTAATTCCAGATCATTTATAAGCTGTTCTGCAGCAGAGCTTTGATAACTTCAGCAGAACTATGTGTTACTTGGGCTAGGAAGAAACTGGGTTTCTATCAGCTACTCATGAGAACCCACTGAAATTCAAGTCCTATTTTTTGCTTACTTATGCATCATCATCACCAATCTTACCTTAAGCAATAAAAGAACAAAAATATTTGAAAGTATGACAATTGAAGAACAAAAACTTATATTTTAACTTTGTTTAAAAGAAAATCTAGTGTTGCTTTTATTTTTTATCTTTTTTTTCCTCTCCACGACATCCAATTTGACACATAGTTTATGGGTTTTTCTTCATTATGAAAAAACAGAGAGCTTTCCCTACCCTTCACATTTTAGATGTTTTCCATACCAACAAGACATTGCCAAACAAAAAAGGCAACAAATAAATTCCTTATTTGTACCTTTCTGACCACAGGGATATGGATCTGCTGGAGTAAGTCCAGAGGACTCCATCAAAATGATCAGAAGGATGGAGTAACGCTCCCATGTGGAAAGGCAGAGAGCAATGGGTTTGTTCAGCCTGGAAGAGAAGGCTTTGGGGTGGCTTAATTGCAACCTTTCAGTACCCGAAGGGAGCCCACAAGGAAGATGGAAAATTACTTTTTACAAGAGCATGGAGTGACAGAACAAGAGGGAATGGATTCGAACTGAAAGAGAGTAGGTTTAGCTTGGATATTTTGAAGAAATTCTTCCCTAAGCATGGTGAAGAACTGGTACAAGTTGCCCAGAGATGTGGATGCTCCATCCCTGGAAGTGTTCAAGGCCAGGCTGGATGGGGCTTTGACCAGTCCGGTCTAGTGGAAGTGGGGGGTGGAAGTAGATGACATTTAAGGTCCCTTCCAACCTAAACCCTTCTATAATTTTATGCTTCTATGTTTCTATGAAAATAAATCCTTCCTCTTTCAACTGAACTATTGCTGAATGCACAGAATGAACTTTTCCTGTTTTGATACAATTTAGCTGACAATCTGCCCTTCGTGCCCTTGCACCTGAAAATTCAAAAGACATTTGATATTTCTGAAAGAAGATATGGACCTGTGCTTGAAGACATATCCTCATTTGCTATACAAATGCATCCAGGACTTCCCCTTCCTTTTCTCTTAGCTGAAACTTGATGGGGGAGGCAGAGTTGGACAACATTCACTTTTAGCAATGACTCAGAAATCCCACTGGGTCCCAGAGGCCAGATGTCTACAGCTACTTCAAGAGAAGAACATCTGGATCATTTCGTAGAGCACGAATCTTGCTTTTTACTTGCTATCTCTCCACTTTAGGTATCTCACTACTAACAGGAAACTTCTTTGAGAACAGCTTGCTTGGGCCATGATTGTCATTTTACTGAGATGTACTTCTTTCTTGCAGAGGGAGGATCCCATTGATTTCAACATTATCAGATATTTTGGAAAGTCTTGCTGGACATTGACTCTCATAGCAGTTGTTTGAATTAGGGCTTTTTCATTTCACCAGGAGACTGAGATTTCAGTCCAGAGAAAAGTACTCAACATCATCATGAGATGGTTTTTATGCACCATCAAACTCATAGCAGCACTGAATTAAGAAATTATAGAGGGAAAAAAGCACAATAATTAAGCTAATTATTTGACAATTAAGACAATAATTAAGAGAAACACTTTCCAACTGCCTCCTTTGAAGGAACTGCTCGCTCACCCCTCACAGATATAAGAAGTGGAGTCAAAGGTTGGACTCAATGATTTAAATGTCTTTTGCAATGTAAATTCTGCAATTCTGTGAAAACCAAAAAAGAAAAACAAACAAACTTAAATCAGATCACAAGGAAAAATCTCTGCTTATATGTGTGACATTGATTCTTGACAGTCATTCATCTACACAAAGTTGCACCATGTTACCCTTGTTTCAAAGATCTGAGAGATCTCAAGTGATCTTAAAGATCTGAAGTGTCTCTTGCTTAAAAATTTCAAGTCCCTGCTGAGTTGCACTTAATGCATCTCACCTGTCTACAAACACTGTTCTCTGCTCACCATTTTTTGCAGTCAGATGCTCCCTTGTATGATTATCGGAGCTAAGAGGAAATTTTTCAACATTTGTTGACATTGTTGTCAGAAAAGATTCATTGTCTGAATGTCTGATTCACTGAAATGAAAACTTTTGTCAGAAACTCAGCATATTTAGTGAATCTTAGCTATGTCAGGAAAGACCCACTGCTGCCTCACAAAATTCAATATTTCAATAATGATGGGAAATTGCGATTCACATGCCTAGTCTGCTTATTTCTAACAACAGACTGTTTCTCCCACATCACAGGAGGCCTTCAGAAACTATACCTGCAGCAATAGTCCTTCCAGGTGATTGTACTTTAGGAACTCAAAATACTCATCAGCTAGAATGCTTGGTTGTTTCCCACCCAGTTCTTGTCATGAGTGACTCTCAGGACAGAGCTCCTAAACCTTTCACATTGGCAGTCAGTTGTTCTGATGTGACATGCTGAAAAAAGGAACAATAAGAAAAACTATGGGTTAGGTCCTGACCTCAGACTCTATCTTTACCAGCACCAGAAAAATCAATCTAATTTCTCCAAATTTACACAAATGTAACTGACAGGAGAATGCAGCCTTTTATCTCTCCATGTATCATCATTCAGAACTCCTCGAGTGCTAGTGTTCCCACACTGCTACTCAGGCTAGATCATCAGGGTGAAATGAATTTCTTCACAATTTATTATATGATCCCTGACGAAACACATTTCTCTGATAAAGGCATGGAGCTTCCTTTCAGAGCCACAGATCTCAGTTGTGCTGCTGTGGCCTCCACACTTTCATCAGTCTAAATTATTTGATACAATTTAATTAGTCTAATCAAAAGGCTCAGCAGTTCGTGTAACTCTGCTCAAGAAAGAGGAAAGGAAAAAAATTCAGTGCTTTGTTTACTTACAATGTTGCTCCCGACGCATGAAGACACACCAAAATAACCGCTGTTTATTTTACAAGATGGAAAAAATATTGAACGCCCTCTGGTCATAGAAGCCATTTTCTTTTGGGATTACAAGTGCAGAGATGAATTAGGTACACTTAGGATCAATATCTGTTTCTCTTCTCGGCTCAAGATGGGATTTGTCAAAATTCGAGAGCAGCTTCTATTGAGTGTCAGCTACAAATCCTTCCAGTACTGAGTCATATACTCATTGAAAGTTGAAATATAAATGGCAAAGGGCTTTTTCAGCTACAATGTCCGAGGTCAGAATGGTAGATCACCTTTCTTCCTTCTTTTTAATGAGCTTTAGTTTGATGAAGTGACCTTGCAGGTCTGGAATCTAAGGATGTAACGGGTCTTTACAAGCTTTGGCTGTGTCGGGTTCCATGTAGCACGGCTCCGGGAAGCAAAAAGCACAACACAGTATAATGGAGCACTGATAAGTGAAAGATATGGCTCATGCTGAGAAGACTTTAATTGAATCTTGAATGTGGTCTGAATGCAAGGGGGAGGAATGGCTACGGCTACCAGGCTTCAGCATGGTCAACAAGTGCTAATCTGCTGCATGCCATTCCTTGACTTTGCATATGAAAAATGATGGTGTGCTGCACTGCTGAGAATGTCTGTGGGAAAGGAATACCCTCACTTTTAGATGAAGTGGGATCCTAGGGCACAGTCCAGAAATCCAAGGATCTCTAAAGCAGATCATGTTCCATCACCTGTTTGGAAACTGAAACAACCTCTGAGGGCAGAACCAAGATGAAGAATCAAAAAAGCTCTTCCTGCAACATTGGATGTTGCTGTTTGGAAAAATATATCTTTTCTGGAGGAACAAAACACTCTCAAGTTCCAGTTGAACAGAAATTCGATCTTGCCATTAGGATTCTTGACCAAGGTAAAAGTAATAAAACTCAAGGAAATATAATATAGACCAAAGTTTAAAAAAAAAGAAAATTACTCAATTCCCTAAGAGTTTGAAAACTTTCTAATTTATTTTGCTTTCTTTGGGATGTATGTTCAGTACTGACTTTATAAGAATGTGTTTTGGCTTTAATTATCTTACATGAGGGTGATCAGCTGCTGTAGGGAGGGTGAATGTGTAAAATAATAGGTCACGTTAGAGATAGACTGTTTTTTAAGGGCGTATGTGGTTTTGTATCCTGGTGTTCTGTGTAACACCATAAAATTCACCCCAGTCTGTCTGCAGATGAAGAGACAGAAAGATATTTCCCTGTAGGATCACTTTGCATGACTGAAGACAATGCTGAATCATATTTTCCATTTAGGAAGACAGGATTCATACCTGGGCTATCTGTGTGCCATAAGTCACGCTCTTTTCAGAGGAGGCTGAATTTGCAGCAAATGCGCTACATTGGTGCACCTCTAATTGGCAAAAACATTGAGTCTGTGTCTTATGTATGCATTATTACCTTAAAGAAATTAGCTAGGGAATTTGGATTGAAGGAGCTGATTCTTTTTGTTAAGTGAAAAAAGTACTGTATAATTAATATTGAAGCCAATAACAAAGCAAAACTAGGCTTCTCATCCTTGAAACTTCACTGACTGGAAAAATTAGCCTACTCTCCCTCTCACTCACTCTCCCTCTCTCTCTTTTCCTCTTTCTTTTTTTTTTTTTTTTAAATTAATTATAACTTGCTGAAGCACTCAATAATACCCTTTAATCTCCTTTAATAACTACCCTATCCTAGATTTTTCTAAGCATCCTTTTGCACAGCATCCAGAAATCCAAGAATGAATTGCTGTTAAGATTGACTGACTGATCTCTGAGCTCTGCCACTTTACTGATCCATGGCTTGCTCCTGCGGTTCCTCGGGTTCATTGTGGACTGAAAGGTGGGAGGGGAATGGGGAAAGGCATTTATTCTCTCCTGTAGAGCGACCACCTGCACTCAGATCATCTGACTCAGCCTTCTGAGTTGACAATAGCACTTTAAAGAGTCCACTGAAGTGAAAGGCAGGTTGACTTTATAATGTCCAGAGATAGTAGAGTAGTTTTTGCATCTCCATAAAGGTGTGGAGTAAGATAATGGAGGCAGAATGATAAAAAACCCTGAGTTTATGGCCCTGGAGTTCAATGACTACAATTTGTCTCCCTACTTTTCAAGAGGGAAAGAAAGCGAAAAGGGAGAAAGTGAAAGCAAGCAAGCAGGAAAGAAAGAAGGAAGGA
>VWPU01017561.1:0-73580 GCA_013398955.1 Callaeas wilsoni
CACAACACCAGCTCCGGGTGTGGCGGGATGTGGATGCCCGGCAAGAACGGGAACGGCACAGGGAGCACTGAGCCTTCCAGGCCGGGTCCCAGGTCCCACTCCTGCTCCTGCCAGGCCTTCGCTTGGGGATTTCCGAGGCGTCACTCGCTGTTCCTTCTCTCCGAGAGGTGCCGGATGGATGGGGAATACAGACGGGATACAAGGTCTGGTTATGCCATGCCGGGCAAGGTTTTGTGTTTCTCCAGGAGAAAATTCCACAAAATACAAAATGAGACCAGAGCACTCCGCTCTGGAGCCATCAATAGCTCCACAGCAGGCTGCAGGCTACACACAGCTGGGGAGTGGAGCAGTGGAAGTCAACAGAAAATACAAGGAATTGCAGAAATACCAGGTTGGAAGATGGAAAAAATAATAAATTCTGCATTTAATTTCTCGCCCCCCATTTCATACAAATGTGATCTAATTTAATTTCAAAGAAATCTCTCTCCCAGATGCTTGGAAAAGGTTAAAATGCAATTTTCTGAAACTAAGTTATTAGATAGAGGAATATTAACCTTTGAGCCCCATAGACTTTTACTCTTTTTTATCTCCTTTTCATTTTTGTTTGTGGGTCTATTCATTTTTTGGCGATGTCGGCCGTGTTGCTAGGGAACAGGCGGGAGCTCGGCAGCCGGGCTGAGCCTGGGCTCCGCGAGCTGGACCCGCTCCCTCCTTCCCTGCGCTCGCTGCCGGCGCTGCCGGCCCCTCCAAAAAGCATTTATCACATCCTCGCTCGGTAATGGCCACTCAGTGGAGGGGAAATTGAGCTGACCCGAAGGCCAAAGCTGTTAGGGAGACTGGTGGGAAGGGTAAAAGGGTCACAGTACCCTTTTCCCACCCACTTAGTGGGCAGTAAGCAATAGAACAGCAGTGCCACTGTTTCCACTAACATATCCCGAGGCTTTGCACCTGAAATAAATGTTTGTTTGACATTAACGATAAAAAAAAAAAAAAAAAATCTGGGTTCCTCCCAGAAGCTGGTTATGCTGTTTAAACTTCTCCAAGGTCGGGGTGGAGTGGGGAGAACGGCTTAAGATCTGATTTGTTGGGCACCGTGGATGTTATAATTATTTCCTTTTGATAGCAATAACTCTTGTATGTCCCCGTCTCCTTTGATTCAGAGAAGGCAGGAATCACAGAACCAAAACAGAAAGTCTTTTGTTTCCTTTGGGTCAAAAGCATTGCCTACCATGAAGACCTGGGGAAAAAAATGAGTTCTATTGACAAATCAAAGACATAAATAAGCAAAATGCCCCCCAAAATTACCTACATGCACAGCCTGGTTTATATTTGTGAATGGTTATTTTATGGAAGCATTTACAAACTGAGAAAAAAAATATTTTCTAATAGAAAATGGAAAAACAGGAATAAGCCCCATCTCCGTTTTCCCACAATAACCTAAAATTCCAATTTCTACTAGAGATCATGTGCATTCATAAGAGCTGCAGGACTGAAATCCTGATGGAAACAGAGAGCCTGGTTTTTAGAAAGCCATAAGAATTTATCTTGCTCCATTTCTTACATCCAGGGACCTCTCACAGGTAAAGGTGTTCCCAGGCAAGTAACACTTTTCACCATTAGACCCTTACTGGGGACCCTTAACTGGTGTCAGCAAAGAGCAGGATTTGGTGGCTATTAATTAGCAAAAATCATTGCTTGTACGGCTTTCCCCTCACACAGAACTGTTAAATCATAATGAGATTTCTGCTGCTGTATCCAGTGTTCTCAAACAACAATGTTTAACCAACAAAAAGAGGCCGAGTCAATCTCGGTTTTAGTGATTCCCAGGAAAGTCATCAAATAAAAATGTGAACTTTAAAATTGATCAGGATTAATTTCACTGACACTGTATCATAACATATATCTCTTTGGAGACTCATTTGTTGGGCTGCGGATGCAAAGAAAGTAAGGAAAGAAATAAATCAGAATACAATAAGGCAATTAGACTTTTGCCATTGATAGAATACTAAAAATGTCTGATTTATCAAAGCATTAACAAACAGAAGTAAACACAAGACGTATATTTCCCTGCAAAAGATCTGGTTAGGACAAATAAAATAATAAACAAGGCTCTGTTTATCAATAAATTTAATTTCCCAATATTGTGCCTCTCAGTGTGGAATGGCATTTCATCTGCTAATTTCAGGAGTGCAGCAATAGGAGGAGATTTATCACATGAATACCAATACAGTAAAAAATCCTCGTCGTGTCTCTCTGAAATGGTCTCGCTCAGAAGAGAACATTCCCTCTCCTCCACTGCTATCTGCATATTAGGGATAAAATATCACAGGTGTACACGCACACACACGGAGATGCACCTACAGCAACCTGATTTCCCAGACCTTTTATTGGATGTCGGGGCAATTATGGGAGATTCCTTTAAAACCCAACGGTTTGGAGCTCTGCAGGATTTACTGGAGATCCAGAGAGTGGCAATACTCCTCATAATATTACTAAAGGCATGAAACACTTCCATATTTCACAGTCGTTCTGTTAGAATAATACAATGAAAACAGTCAGATTGCGAGTTTTATTTCCTCTTCCTGGCTGCAGGGAGGTGGAATCTAAAGGATGGAAGGCAGGGCTGGCTCATGGATCATATTTAGGCTGCTTACTGCACTCGAACACCCGCAACGATGGCAAGGAATTGTGTCATCCTAAACATCTGAACTGAGTTAAGTCTTAATCTGGAGAGGAGATGGGATGCTGGGTTACCTAATGAACTTCAGAAATGTCTGGCATCACAGGGAACAATCCCACCTGAGAAGTGAGGGAAGGGAATAATCCTCACGTGAGGTCCCTACCAGGGAATTTTTCTGTTATCACTTCTCAGTCACTGTGGTATCCAAACACCACCATCTGTACAGGATATTTATGACTTCCCCCAAATGTTTGGTTCTGAGAACTAACACAAAGGTTTTCAGGAGAAGGAGAAAAACTAAAAGAAGTTATGTATTTTAGAGAGAAAAGTGAAGGCAGAAGTAGTTAAAAGACAAGGTAATATTCCTATAAATATCTGAGCAATATTTGGTCGATCTAAATTGCTCAAAATTCTGAATTTTAATTTTTTTATTTAAAAAAGGTAAGAAATCAGATGGCAGGAAATAGAGCCTAGTGAGAAATTTAACAGGTGAGTGGTGGCACAATACAGATGGGGTAAAATTCCCCCTCAGCTCCCCAGGATGAGTTTTCCAACCGATGCTCAAAATTGGATATACGTTGTCTCTCACCACTTGCTGAGAACAAATCGCACACTTCCACCCTGAGCTAACACATGCATAACTCAGAATTTCCCTAAACCAATGCAAGAACCAATTTCAAAAGGCAATCTGGAAATTATTAATTTAAGAAGGCTGAACGAAGTGTATCGTGCTCTGTTATTGATCTGAATACAACTGATTGTAACAGATAGATCCATTTTTCACAAACAGCAACGGGAAACTCATCACTGGAGTCACAGAGGGTCCATAAGCACCGAAGGATTTGGCATAATGTATCTTAAATGTGAGATTATAAGGAAGGCAGAGCACAAGTGTTTAACTGCTTTTGTATGCCAGCATTTATTAATCATAATCCTCCAGGAAACCAGACCAGATGTCTCGAAACACCCTGGACCAGTCACTTAACTGATAGCAAACCTGGAAAAATAGTATAATTTATTGAGCACAGTACCAGGCTGAGTCCAAAAAGCTATTTGAAAAGCGAAGCAGGATTTTACAGACTTTTAAATAAAGCTATTGTACTTCCCCCTCTTTCCCCTGTTATCCATTCCTGGAACTATAACATATTGTCTCTTGTCAGGGACCAACATGAAAAGGAAATTACATGGCTGTCTAAAGTTATGTCTTCACTGCAGACCAGTCTTTCAGCGCAGCTTTGCATTGATGGCTCTCCTGATGTTACAGTGTAAGCAAAGACAAGGAGGGGACTTTTCTCTCGGTGTCACTCCTACAGGTCAGACTCAAACTGTGGGAGAGAATTAACCCCAGCTAAGTACTCTGGGATGGTAACACCACCTCAAAGCCTCCCGTAATTATCTGCTGGTCTATTTTGCTGAGCAAAAATGTGTTTAAAATCTACATTTTCCCTGGGGAAAAGAAAAGAGTGATGAAGATGTGGGAAGGCTAAAGGACGGTGTGTAATAAGGTCTGCCTGAGTGCGAAGAGAGCCTGATGCGATGATTTTTTCAGAAGCAGGGTTCTCTCTTATTTACCTGAGCTGGTTATTAACAGCACCAAAACCCAATAATTAAGCACAGATTTGTTGTTGCCACTTCACAGAAAGAGTAAAGAGATAAAGATGATATTTCCATATTTGCAGGGTCAGGACGAAGTAGGGCTCCGAGTTTTCCTCACCTTTTCCTGTGGCAGAAACTCAGACCTTCCCACCTGGATTTGTTCGCACTTGGAGTTACTTCCTTCCTAAATGTGAGTCTCAACTGCCTTGTGGTTATCAACTCTCCTCCCCAGTGCTTCTCACTATAATAAGACTACCATGTTTTCTAGAAGCTTCTATAATTAGTTATTATTTAATTATATAGAAATTATGACAGGAAGTTTGAGACCACAATAATGTTTCCTGATTTTAGCCCAAATTAAGCTAACCTGACTGCACTAAATAGAATTACAACAGGAGCAGCAAGGAAGTTTTGTAGCCCAAATTCCTTCAGAACTGAGGATATTCCCAGAGGCATCAGTGTCCGTGAGGGATTCGGTTCTTCCTGAGCATCAAAAGCTGCTTCCCTAATGATTGTCTCATTGCAAACCCCTCAGAGGCCATCATTTCTGAAACAGGAATTCATTCTTCAGATCATAAATACTGAATTATCAGGTACAAAGATATTTATTAAGGAGGAATTTATCAGCTACAAGAGAAGAGGGACGTCAGTACACACACTCCTTGGAAGCCTGGTGCTCAGGTAATGTCCTTTGAAAATCCTAAAGCGCAATAAAATCAAGTGACAAAACAAATTCTAGGAGCGATCTCCATCCTCACCCATCACGCCCTGCTGCCTGTGCTCTGGGCTCACCAGTCACCTTCCCTATTCTTCAGACTGTTCAGAAACAGCTTTTCAAGGGCTTCAACTTATAAACCAAACCAACAGAAATATGCACCAATTTCTTTTCGAATGTAAGGCTGGAAACCACAGCAGTGCAGAGCTGCTTTGCCATCAGCTGGGCTGTGCCTGCAGCACAGCCAGACTCTGCCAAGGGACAGCAGGTGGGAAATGAGGGCCAGAAACCCCAGTGGAAGGTCCTTCCACCACTTAGAGAACTGGCTTTTGGTACATTCACCCTAAAACTGTGAACCGTATCTCTTTATCACAAATTCCTTTTGTAAGATTCTTTTACACAATTTATGTCAGTCTCTGATGAGACCCTTACATCTACTGCTCTTAAGAATGTTTCATTATTGTTAAAAATGACAGGGTCAATCTGTAACCTCCTCTGTCTGTGACAGTCATTTCATAGAATCCCAGAATCCCAGAATCCCAGAATGATTTGGGATGGGAGGGAGCTTAAAGCCCACCCAGCTCCACCCCTGCCATGGGCAGGGACAATTTCCACTGTCCCAGGGTGCGCCAAGCCCCATCCAGCCTGGCCTTGGGCACTGCCAGGGATCCAGGGGCAGCCTCAGCTCCTCTGGGCACCCTGTGCCAGGGCCTCCCCATCATTACAAACATGTAATATAGATTTAAATTTAATATAAATACAAAAATTCCATTTATATATATAAATATATATGATACAAATTTCTGTCACAGAGCTTGACACACAAGCACCATAAACCCACAAGGAGCTTCATGGCATCAGGCTTGGTTGAGCTAAACATCACCTGGGGGGAGGTGAGGATGGAGGAGAAAGGATCTGCCTCATCAAAGAACACCAAAAAACATTTGGGGAAAGGAAGAAGCAGCAAGCTGGGGTCCGTCAGCAGCACCAATCACTTTCTCAAAGCAGCGCAGCCTCAGCCCAGCCTGCGGCAGAAGCCGAAGGGAGCTCATCCTTGTCCCCTGAGGCCCGGAGTCCCCGCAGTGTCCCCGCTCCCACATCAGCTCAAGCTAGGAAACACAGCTGAGTCCTCAGGGAGCAGCTGGGATTTGGGGGTTCCTGCTGAAATCCAGGCTGTGTTAGCACGGGGCATGGCAAAGCCGTGGTTCAAGTGTGTGTTACTAAAACAGTCAGAGCAAGCTCCACGTGCTCGACGGGCTGTTCGCAGGCTTACATACCGCCAGCCCCGGTTAATGGGAATAAAAACTGAAACTAAAGTATGAGTGATATCCTTTTGATGTGGCTTATGTGTGCACTTTCCTTTTATAGCAGATGGGTATTTTTCTTGCAGGAGATTAAACTGTAAATTGGAGAATGTTTTCCTTGATGTTTGCCACTATGGTCCTGATGGAAGTGAACGTGAAAAATGAGTGTGAATTGTGTTTTTTTTAATTAAATGATTTGTCCTTATGCTCCTTGAAGTTTGGGGATGCTGAGTAATGCTGTGCTATGCCCTGCATTCTCTTCAGAGGTTCTGTGCTGGCTAAATTAATTACAAGACAAGCCTTTGGATTTAAGTGTATTTTAAGTTCAGAGGCATCTGTTTAGAGTGTCCTAATACCTCCAGCCCCTTTGGAAATGTACTTGTTAGTACGGGAGGTATAATTTTCATTTCCGCTGGCATGGTTATAGCAGGACTTCTTCAGTTTCACACACACTTCATTTGACCTATCAAGGACATAAATTCAAGATATTCTCTCACCCTTTTTGTTTTTCTAGCAAACTGAAGTAAAAACATTCATTTAAATACACCCTAAGCATTAAAAGAATGTTGCTCTTGCTGCTTTTCTCTTTAAATACCAAGATGATTGTTATTTTTTAAGAAATAAAAAAATGCAAGAGGAAAAAATACCTTGAAGATTGCAGAAATCTGTAAGAACAACGTATCTGTCTTCCCTGTAATTGGTGCAAAAATAAAATGTGTGAATAAAGTATTAAATATCATATTCATTAAGTGGAATGGTGGCAATAATAAGTGGGAATAAATTGGAAATAAAACTGGGACTTGAGGAGGCTTGAATTCAAAGCAGGAGTAGATTTTGCTCTCTGAAATAATAGAACTTTGGTTTTGTTTTATAATTACATATTGAAGGTGCTGAATATCACATAAATACTCAACTGAAGGAAGAAATTCCTCAAATATCTGCTTTTATGGAAAGAACTAAAGCCTGGCAGATCTATGGCACGTAGATCCCTAATATTCTCAAGGATGCAGTTGCACCAGGCATTGGCCACAAGGGAAACTGGAATTTAGACAAGTCCATCACGTTCCCAGCAGAGTTCCTGCAGCACAGCCCCACACGGATATCAACACAGGTCCAAGCCAGGCTCGTTCCCTTGCCAACAGAAACCAGAGCTGGAGAGCTGCCCCTGAAACATTTCTGTGCACAAAACAGGCACAACTCCTTCACTCCGAGGTTCGAGCAGTTGTCCTGCAGCGCCAAAACTGGGGCAAAAGCAGCATAAAAGAAGAAAAGGAAGATGTTATCTGGCTGACATTATGGCTGCTGATATTATTGTTGCTGCTTCCAGGCCGTGTTGGTGGTGACCACAACAAACACTTCACAGACTCAGGGAGCTTGGAAGGAAAAGGACGATGAGGAAACTCCTCATTGCAGAGGGACCGGACTCAGGTGAGGGAGGAAAGCGTGTGTCCGAGGGGAGGGAACATTCCCGTAGGGATCTGCTCTCTAGGACAACTGGAGCCATCAGCTAGTGGAGCTCAGCCATGCCTTGGGAAGGAAGGATCACGCTGGGCACCTGATATCAAAAATATCAGCTAGCAGGCCAAAACTGAGCCCAGTTCCTCTGGTGACCTCCCCTGTGCTCACGGTACCTGCTGTGAGTGATGCGCTCCGGTTCTCCGGTGCCTGCTTTGATGCCAGTGGGGAAATGGGAATTCACTCCCAATGGCTGAAGGCCTGGAGTCAGGGCAGAGCCCCCTGAGAGAGCAGCTGGGCACAAACAAGAGGGAGTCACCAGTGGGGCCTTCTCCAAGAAGCCCCTCCACATTAGGAAGAGGTTTGTTACTCTTCCTTGGCTCCTGAGCCCACCGGGATGGACACAGCAGATACTCCCTTACCCAGGATCTGTCTTTAATCCTTCATGGTCACTACAGGAGCACATTGAAAACCTAAGGAAGGTGGAATCAGCTTCTTGCAGGACATGCACAGGAAAATTTTCCTGCCGTTTACTCGAATCTGCAGACTTTTAAAGCCCCTCATTACAATATTGCTACTCTGCTGTGCAAACTGGACACTTTAAATGCCACCAGCCCAGAGTGAAACTTTTAGATCTTTTTAGAAGGATCTAAAGGTCCTCAGCCATCGAGAGCTGTGGCCAAAGCAGGCATATCTGAGATTAAACATGTCAGCAAGGAGCAGACTTGTCATTGAGACCCTAGGGTGCTCGGAGGGACAGGAGTGCTGCCCCTCATTCCCACACTTCCCATTGTTCGCTTGATGTAAGTGTAACACCAAAGTAGAATTAATCTCCTGATGTTCACTCAAACCATGCTCTTCTGTTACCTTCCTTTCCCCATCTAAATTACTGATATGGATTTACAACCTTCCCTTCCCCTTAATGAGGTTTTTTTTTTGCCTGGGAGTTGTGCTGTGATGAGAGGCAGAGCACAAGAGGTGGTTCTGTACAGAGAGGAGTACATTGCACAGCCACTGGTACTGTAAATCTCCTTCTAAGGGCTGTATTAATATTCTGCATATACCCCATCAACCCATAATCTCCTGGCATTACTCATCTCCAAAGCACTGCTCAGCCAGGTTCTGCATTGGCTTTTTCCTCAAAACCTTAACAGATAGCGAGTAAACTAAACTGATGTGAGAAAGCTCCGTTCATTGGAATCTAGGGAAAAAATAAATTGTGTTGGCACATTTTATTGTGTTTCTGAACAGAGCAATAAGGCTGCAGCCTTAGCTGAGAATAGCTGGGATTTTGGAACTCGCTGAAAAAGTTTTCTCTTGGAAGATGGATTAAATTGATCATTTTTTCCTAGACGGAGTGCACTTCAGGCTCATTTTGCTTTGTAATTAAGAAGAAAGCCAGAAACATCATTTACACATTAAGAATTTAATAGATATATTTTTCTAGCTTTATGCATTAGCACAGGACAGCCCATTAATGAAATAAGTCTTCCTTCAGGGTCAATTTAGATGGGCTGTAATCTTCTGCAAATATATTGCAAATGAGGATCATTTAATGATCTTAAAACTAACTGCCAGAAAAGGATTGTTATAACTCTCCAGACAACAAAAAGAGGTTTTGGCATGACTTGCAGTACCTTTGTAATTAGCAAATGTTTAATTTCAACCCACCAGATCATAAAATTTAAAATATTATCTTCTGTGGAGGTCAGCTTCAGACCGTGTGACCTGAGGTGTTAATTCTGGGAAAGGAGAAGCCTGAGGTTGTGTTTGTCACTCAATACAACGCCAGCTCCAGCTCCCCTCTCCAATCCGGACGCTTCAGCCGACACCCGAATCCCCTCTTTGCACAATCAGATCCTGCCGTGCAAGGAAAAGCTGCAAGGAAGGGTTTAGTGACAGCAAGAGCCCATGGGTGAGAATGAATATTTTACTCAGGCTAGAATTTGCCAGTTAACTCTGGTAGCTGGATACTTGCATTTTTTTGTGGGTGATTACACCAAAGCACCTCTCCACCTCCCACTCTGTGCTCTGCCTGTATGGGCATCCCCTTTTTCCCCAGGTCCTCTTGCCCAGTTCTACCTTCATTCAAACACATTTTGTGCTCCAAAACATGGTAGAGAGATTCTCAGGGATTTGAGAAGGGGCTCTGCACGTTTGGTAACTCACACGACAGCCCCTGAATTTTAACCTTTTCTGACACTGGAGGATGAGTCTCCTTCCTGCCTCCCCTGTCTCCCAGGCACAGAGCCACCTCCTCTAGTGGGACATTTCAGTGGCCCAAGCAGGGAAAACCCCTGTGCCTTTCCCAGCTTGACTTACAGGCTTTCTGACAGTTTCTCTAAGGTGTCTTACTCGAATAAATGGGCAATTTGCTCGCTCCAGTTTGACAAGTTGGTCTCTGCAGGACATTTCTGATTTCTTGTACCAGTAAAAACCTTGGAACAAGTTTTGTATTAGTACAAGAAACACTTTCTCAGTTCTGTAAAAGGTTTCCAGGCTCTCTTCTATCTGATGAGTAAAAAGAAATAATTTTCATCTTGTCTTCACCTTCCTTCTTTCCTTTCTTTCAAAATCACTTTTACTTGTTCCACATTTACTTGTCTTGTGTTTTATAAACTTAGAGTCATAATTCTTGTAAATGGCAGTGGAGTAATGGGAGTTTTGTGCTTGGTTGGGAATTTTAATTATTTCTACAGAGGCCCATTTGGGTCAACACCAAATATTAACGGAAATTTTAACCTAAGCTTGTTTCAGTCTGCCTAAGTGCTTTTAATGGAAATATCCAGAGTTCAGGGACCTGCATATCCAAAAGTGACTTTGACTGAAGTTAAGGATTTTCTGCTGACAGCAAGGGGCTCATGGTCTTTGTTCTGCTTTAAGAGTGACTTTTGACTGACTTAAACTTCCGTTTTGGAGAGAAGAGTGCAGTAAACTGTGTTTCCCAAATTCTGACAGGTTTTTTTGCTCCTTTTGCTGTCAGAGAAGATGCTGTATGAGCCTGTAGCAAAGTATTTACTGAGGTCAGCATTTCTGCAAGATCTGGCCAAGATAAAACAGATTTGGCTATCAGTTTCCAAGAGGGACTAGATAGAGATAAGCTCAAGGAGTGAGGAGTTTGTGGGAATGCCCCATAGGCAGTTACTTCTCGGAGATGTTTGAATCTTTGTGACATGTATGCTGTTAAAAGCACAGGAGTGTGGAATGGCAATCAGCCTGGGGAACAGCCCTTGCCAGCGGGGCAGCGTTAATTCACTGGCTGGAGCTCTAAGAAATCGCCAGCCTTTAAAAAGGGGCTCATACACAGCCTGTATTGTTGGGATCCCTTGAACTCCGTGAGGAAGAAAACCTCTGGGGCTGACTGGAGGCACTCTGTGCTTCCCTCTGTTTTATTGCACACCCTCAGACACAATGTGTAAAAAAGGTCAAGACATCATGTAGGCTTTTGCATTAAGCAGCAGAACACTAATTAGTTTTACTGACAATGACATTTTGTGCCTGTGTTCCAATATTTTGATGTTTAGTTTTGCCTGAAAACGAAGTCGAACATGATACAAAGCCTCTTCTATTCTCTGTTGTCTTTCCCTCAACATTATTTTTAAGCTCATCATGTGTTCTCCAGCTTGAGTGCTAAGTGTTCTGTTGCTTCAGTTTTAATTTAATGCTCCTACTTCAAAGAGAACAAAAAAGCACAGTCTCGTAGGCCATCGGATTCATCTCTGAAGTGGCATTTGTAGAAAACATCAGGTAGTAATTGTTTCCCCCAGCTCTGCCTCTGAAATTTGTCCTACTGAGAGCTGCTGCAGCACTGCCTCTGTGTGTTTAACTCACTGCACTCAAGACACATTTTTGCTGCTTTTTCCCAAGGATATTTGCTCGAGTTATACTGGTGAGAGGCACTACCTAAACAATAAAAAATTTTGTTAATAGGCTTTTGCAACCAAATGATCTTTTATGAGTGTTTTTTGGCTGTAGATAATGCTGCTATTGCATTAATTCAGGCTCTACTTACTGCCTTTATATATGTGTGTGTTGGAAACAAAGCCCAACCTCAGCGAGCTCTGAATGTCCCCATCTACAAAACAGTCACACATTCAGCCAACTGCTTTTTGCAAAAAGTTAAAAACAAGTGTAAATATCTGCAGGATTAAGGTGTGTTAGCATTTTGGTTCCCAATCGGTGGGAATGCACAGTGAAATGCTTATTCCATCAGAGTTGTCGATGGCATAAAAGTATTTTGTGGTGGTAGTGGTGATGGTGATGATGATGATAATAATAGTAATAATAATAATAGTAATAATAATAATAATAATAATAATAATAATGTATTCCACTGGTTAAAATATACCCATCCTGCACATTCTCAGAGAAGACCAGCTGCTTCTGACTGTGCTATGAATCAGCCAAGTGCTTCAAGACAACTTTTGCCCAAACACAAATCCAGTTTATTTAGTCAGGCTCAATACTGTGTTCATGTGGTTGCAGAGCTCTCAGCTGGCTTGGAGAGCAGGCAGACTGAATGCCTGCCTGCCCAGAATGTACTGTGGAGAAATAACCTCCATTTTTGGCACAGAAGTGCTATTTCATTCAAAACAATGATACTGTTAGAAGTACACCAGTCAGGAATGAGAGCAGTGCAGAGGCACACTCAAAAGCTCAATTCAACAGCCACATGACAGGCTCAGAGGCAGCTGTAATGGCAGCAGTTCAAAGGTCTAAAGAGCTCCAAGAAGAAGGAAGCCAAAAGCTACTGTAGAGAAGAATTTGTCATAACTTAGTATCTTGAAGCATCCAAGTAAATAAAGCCAGTAAAAAAAAAAAAATGTGCACTTTCCTCACCTCCCAGGAGCCGTGGGGAAGGGGGGAGAACACAGATTAAGTCATATGTAATAAAACAAGAGGGTGAATCTAAACATTTTGTCCTCCTTTAATCACAGCCCACTGCAGTGCAGCCGTTCCTCTGATGCTCCCCACTCCTGCTCTCCTGCTCCTGCACCGCTGCCAGCAGGAATGAACTGGGTGCCAAAAATTGTCAGTCGGGGACTCCATCTGAAAGAGCATTTTCTGCTCCACAGTGAGCGAGAGTGGCACAAACAAGGCTGGCTTTTCTTTGGGACTTCGGGAGAAAATGGCCTGAGCAGTAAAGCTCTAATCAAACCCAGCTTTCCCCAAGTTGGACAGCTTTTAGTTTCCGGGTGCTGCTTTCAGGGAGTTCCAACCTGTGGCTTTCAAAACACATCCGGGATGGGCTTCCTGGCACAGTGGGAAGTTTGCACCCTCAGGTGGGATTGGGCTACTGGCAATGCCCAGGCAGTGGCCACCAGAGCCTCGGGGTGTGTCCCCTGGGTGAACTGGGTGGCTGAGACCTCCCAGCCTCTTCCCAGGCCAAACTGGGGATCTCGTGATGGCAGGAGCCCTCGGTGAGAACATAAGGAGGGACACCGGGGTGGAAGGGCGCAAATCCCAGGCATTGCCCGGGCATCTTTCCAAAGGACTATGGAAATGCTACCACGCTGCCTCACAGGACATTAGCTGACAGACCAGGGAGGGATTTGGGACTCCTGGGAAGCCCAAACTCATCTATCTTCCCGGGAAAATCCAGGCTTGGGCTTGGGTGGAACACTGAGCGTATGACCCAGTCTGCACAGGACAGCTGTAATGTACTACAGAGTAAAAGGTTCAAGCTGAAAACTCTCTGCTGAGCAGAGGAGCAGGTTTTCCCCAGTTTTACAAGTGTCCCTAAGAAACAAGGATTCTATAAAGGTCTTTCAGCTCCTGACACAGAGGTCTGGGATATTACAGACACAAGAACAAAAGGACAGGCTCAGTGCTGGAGGGCTCAAAACACAAGAGGAGTTTCTGTACTAACTCTGTCTTGTTTACAACAGAGTCCTAACCAAATCCATAATATTTAGGGGCCACGTGCTCTGATCCCTTTATTTCTACTGAGGAGCCTCCTCCTATGTGAGCAGCTTTGAGGTTTCCAAAGGGAATGGTCAGGGAGCAGCTCAATACATGGCACGAGTGTGTGAGCAAGAATTTCGCTTGAAAGCCTTGTTGGAAATGTCATCTGATCTGCCCATTCCTGGAAGGAGAAAGGATGTTTAACTCCTCGCTCTTTTAGCCTATTTGCATATTCATCGTGGTTAATCACATGGAAATCAGAAATGGGCTGTAGATTGATGGGGTTTCTTTGGAAATTTCCTACTTGTTTTTACCCACGGTGTACGCTGGAACCGATACAGCAAATCACTGTGGAAGGAGTTGGTTATTAGCACATCACAGCACACAGTGTGTCTTCTTACACAACTCAATATTTTTAATTACTTGCCTTTACTAGTGAGACAAAATTTAGAGTCAAGTTTCAAGTAATCCCTTTTATTGGACTAATGCAGCAATATTGACAGTCTGGCTTTAGGGATACACAAAACTCCCCTGCAGGTCAGCAAGGGGTTGACTCCAAGAATGGATTCCTATACCCAGGAAGGTGGTTTGTCAATAGTGTGCAGTTAGCCCAATAAAAGGGATTACTCAAACATTGGCTCTACACTTAGTCCGCAAAGAAAATATCTGAGCTTTTTAGTCAACGCTTTTATGACTTTAAGTATGTCTGGTTTGTGATGAACCACTCCAAACTGGGAGTTGTCTTAAATAAGCTGTAGCTACATCTTTACTTAAAAAACCCTCTCTTTCACCCCATATTTTTATTTGCACAGTGGCAGCACCCAGAGGAACTGATTTCGATCAGCTCCTGAGCTTACTGGCACAGATCTTAAATACAAGAACAGGTATTTCCCAGATTCACAAAGTGTACCCACACTGTCCCTGCTGTCTGTTAATCTGAAAATATAAAGAAGCAAAAATCTGTCTCAATGAATGTCAGATGAAAGCAAAACCACCCAGAACGGGCAGTGACTCGCAGTCACGCAAGCAGGGACCAAAGTGGAAGACAAGAGGCCACCACCGAAATCACAAATGTTTCCTGTCTTCCACTCCCCAACTGAAAGCTTCACATCCAAAATGGATTTAGTTACGGAGTTGGAAGCTCCTGGAAATAGAGCTTTTATAAGGTAATATAAAACCTAACACAACCTTAATTATAGTGACACCATCTCTGCACTATAAATAATGACATCTTTGACCAATGTGATGCATAGTAACATGAAAAGTGATGTAACATAAGCAATGTCACTGCTAAAAGTTAAAGGGGAACACATTTTTCTCAGGCAGAATACCCACTATCAATTCAGACAGCACATATCTGATCTAGATTTATGGCAGTGAATAATAGTGTCATGAATGCTAAAGTGTCTGCAGCTTTCAAATAGTTTGGCAAATCTGTACATCAAGATCAGTTTGAAAAGGAAGCACAACTCTTCCTCAGATAATTGCAACTAGAATAACACCATATATACTTCTAACATGGTTTTAAAGTAAGTGCCTTCATCTTCTGTGCTTTTAATAAATACAGTGAAGAAGGACATTATATATGGACTGAAATACTGGAAGAGGCAAGATTTATATCTGTGAAAGTAGGAAATCTTTAATAAGATTGAGATTATTCAATACTCAGAGAAAATATGAGGGGTTTTCCTTCAAAATTTAGCAAATATTTTGGCAGCTTGTTAAAAATGCAGCTTTACTTCAAAAGCTCAGGTTTAAATGTTGTGTCTATCTGATGAACTTGAGAAGTGCCCAAATAACAACAGGTTGTGGCATTCAGGGATGTACTTTACGTTAAACACATATTTAAGTTAAAGCAAGAGAGCTACATTATTCCCAGGGGATGTGCTTAAGCACCTACTTCAGTTATGAAGTTCATAACTGAACTTCAGTTCATGGTTCAGGCCTGAATCATGAATTCTGAACAAAATGTTGACAGTCCTGATGAAATAAACTCCTGTTCCAGGTAACAGGGATTTTACTGACTGAAAACAGAGTAAGATCTTCGGGATTTGATCATCACCCCACTACACAGGCAATTTCCTCACTGCTTTTCATTCCTGAGGAAACGACTTCTGGGACATCTTCATTCCTCAAGACACTTTACAGACTGGGAAACAACCACTGGATCCCCGTGGAACACAGCCTTCCTTGGGATAGGAAAAGCCACCATTGAGTTCCCAGTGCAGCAGGCAGCTGCTGGAAGGGAATCATTTTGCAATAGAAATAACAGTAGAGCTGGTAAAATGGGCTGTGAAACAGTGAGCGCCTGGAGAGAGAAGCGAAGGACTGACCGCACACCTGACCCAGCCCAGCCAGCCCAGCCAGCCCTGGATGCTCCTGTTGGGAGCAGAGACCTCCTGGAGGAGGTGAAGTTTGTAGTGGGCTGAAAAGGCCTTTTCCAGCCTCCCAGCTCTTTGTCTCCTTCGTTCTTTTATGACTGAGTGATGAAAATAATCGTATTAATCTTTTTTGGGGCCTTAAAACATGTCCGTGGTCCTGGCTGTAGATTCTTTAGGTTATGGTGGAGGGAGCAAACCTGGATCAATCCACGGGGGTTTATAATCCCCCTGGAGCCGAATTCCTGCAATTCTGCTGTGCTGTCTCTCTATTTAAGTACCTCAGTGTCTTCCTAGCCGGGATTTTGGGGAAGTGCTGAGGCACGCAAAGGCTGAGAGAGTATTGTAAAAGCTGATTTTGTTTCAGAGGGATATATCCAGATGATGGAGGAATATGCCTGGATGTGTTTGCTTTTTAGTGCCTGTGGGCCTGACTCTTCACCAGTACAACCCAAGAACAACAGCACGGAAGGAAAGAGAATTATACCAGCATAAAACCCATGCTGCTCTGCAGCGTGAGCACTCCCAGACTACCGCAAACATCGTGATTCAAACAGTACACGATTTTCTATTTCGCAGAACATTTTTAACATGATTAAACAAAGCCCAAAGGGCACAATGGCCCTGGTAAGAAAACTGATTCCTTGCACATACACTTTAAATGAAATGCAATGAGACGTTGTGATTCAGACCTTAGTAGGCACAAAATTTAGAATAACTCTGTTTATCTGCGCAAACTTTCCTTAGCCTGTTGCAACTCCAAATGTTTTAACTGTTACACATGGGTGTTTGGTAGAATATACTAAATAAAAAGTTTACAAAGGCTTTCTTTTTCTCCAGCCTACAAAGGACTCCAAATCTTTACTGTTCAGCACAGCTGCCTAGAATAGGCACACTGGAGCTTTTGTCCAGTGAGTCAAACTGAGTGGGAGTGAATACCATTAACCCTTAAAACAGAATTATCTTATTCTTTTGATTTTACTGGACACTGGAATATGTTTGTGGCCATATTTGGAACACATCCGGCTCGATCTAGAAGGACACAGGAATAATAGATATCATTCAGATCATAATTAGCCATGTACTTGCAATAGCGGGATGTAAAGCAAAAGGAAAAACACTGAAAATGTTGTTTTTTTGGACTGTGACAAAGAGCTTTTTAAATGAGTTTGGGCATTTTTAGTGTCTGACTCATGTCTGGAGATTTCTGCTATATTCCAGAATCCTTTAACTTTTGTGTTTTTTATTTCTGCCTTTGACAATGACATGCTAATAGCTTCAGGCTTCCTACTGCCTTCTCGTGCATATTGCTCTCCTTTGTTTGCTGTCGGAGAGAAAATGTCAGAATTTTAGAGAGGGGATTTTGTGATCGTGGCAAGAGTTAAGGAAATTTTAGTATATCCCGTGATGACAGATTGGACCTTCTTCAGACAGAGCTTTCACATTTTATATTCTGTTTCTTTTTTTCATGTGACTACATCATAAACTCGTAGCATGCACAAGGAAATGCCGCTTTAGGAGCCGCTGATTTATCAAGCATTTATCTAAGTGGAACGTTTTTATTATTTTACCAAATTTTGCACAAGGCCAATACATGCTAGAGCAAGAACGACTGAAAGGACTGAGGGCTGACCCTGCCCCACTGAATTCCATGGAACACCATTTTTCTCAGCCATCTGAGGGCCAGCTTGGGACCAAGCAGCACCTTCTCTCAGACATGCCCCTCCTCAGATCATCCTCTCCATCCTGCACTGCCCTGACCCTTGGCAAAAGAACACCCAGACAGGGAGCGATAAGGCCACTAATGACTTCACAGTGGCATTTGATGGCAAAGAATTTTGATGACCAGTGCACATCCACACTTGAGAGGAGGTCCAATTGCACATGGCCAGAAAAGAAAGGTGGGTGTGAGAGAAAAACAAAGGCCTGAAGTCTTTACTCACTGACATAACTCAGAAGTAATTCCTTTGATGGCACTGAATTTACAGTGGTGTCAACCTGATAGTGGAAGATGTCTAAAGATGGCAGAGACAGATGAGCAGGAGGATGGCAACAGGATGTAGAATAAAGTGAGAACAGATGCATATAGGATGAGCACAAAAATAGAACAAAGCCCAGAGCCACAATTTTGCTGGAAGAGCAGCAAACTATTAATCGCAGTACGGGGTGATGGAGCCTGCAGCACCTGGGCAGCCACAGCTCTGCCCCTCAGTGAATTACACATTTCATGGCACAAAAACCATACAAGCTCCTCCACAGTTTGCTAAATGAAGGCCCTAACTGGTTGTGTGATAGTAAAGAGAACTCCCAGCATCACTGCACAAAGCAAGGAGTCTTCCAGAGATGTTAAATTGGATCTGGCCATCGTCTTGTAGGCTCCAAATGCAGCTGGTGGCAGCGATTAAGTAAAAGCAGTGTGAAAAAATCCTAAAATATTCAAAGAAGTTTTAAAAAGTAGCTCAGAGTAATTCCTTGCCTATTGCTTTGGGGTTTTTTCCCTTACTTCTCAAATACTGGCTAGTCAAAAGGTAATAAAATGGCATTAAAAACATGCAGCCAGGTTGTCTGGGAACTCAAGATTCTGAAAGGTGGGTTAGGGCTGAGGGACCGAGTGTGTTCAAGTTAGAGACTCCAAGAACAGGAAGAAAAAGAGAAGAAGATGTACTGGCCACGAGGTAATGCCACATATATTGCCATCCTAACACCAAGGATTATTAGTAGGTCTCAAGCTGCCTATAGATCTGACATGGAAACTTGGACATTCTGGGCTCCTCACAGTGGTGTTTCAGCTTCCTTTATTGCTTGAAAGCTGTGTAAGAAAAGCTAAAGCCTTGTTTTCCATGCACTGCTCCATCAGGGTGTGACATGGGAGCTGCTCTGGTCCTGGTGTTACCCAACACACAGAACAGCTCAACCCAAGGCAGGATTTGTGCTGCTGGGTGAGTCTGAGAGATTGGGTGGCAGGTGGAAGATAAAAGATCACATCCCGAGAGTGCTGCAATCTTCCATGCTTCCCCAAATTACCCTCTGATGGCACTTTTTGGGCCCCTGTCCTTTTGGCAGCCAGTCAGGGATAACCTCTCAAGGCACAATTCCCACACTCTGACAGGGGAGCTTTGCCTCAGCAGCCAAGTGCCTGCACCTGTGTTTTCTATGGCTGCACTGTAGCTGGGTAAGCAAATCGCAGCGAGGGGTGAGACCTTTCCTGCAGCCCCTGGCGATGTGACCTGGCCGCATGACCTGAGCCGTGTCCTTCAGCTCCTCACTCTTGGCTGTGCTGTGACACCCATGAGATTTATGCTCCGGGGGTCAGCTCTGGAAGTCAGCACGTTCTCATGATGTCACATCAGGCTGGCTGATGAAAGGATGCAGAGGGCTGGTCACCCTCAACAGCTGGAGAGAATGGATTAAAGACATTTAAAAAACTGAGTCCCTCACTGTGCTCTGAGCAGTTTGTGAAGATGCTTTCCATTACTACAATATCCTGAATCCATCTGCATCACAGGGCACTAAAGGGAAAGTCCATGAGGTGAAGGAAGACCTGGAGTTGATAGAAGCTTGCACTGGTGGCCATGGCCACTCCTGCCATTCCTAAAATTCCAGAGATGTCAAACAACGAGATCCAGGAGAAGCATGGTAAGAAACTGGCAGTAAGAGAGCCTGGCTGCCTAAGGAGAGGGAAGCAATCCCTGATGATCAAAGATGTATCACAGCAGAGACCTGTCATTGCTTGCGCAGGATCACCCTGCAGGGCAGGACCCAGGCTTTGAGAAATGCTGGAGGAAAAACTGATAGGGTTCACCAGGAGCTGGGTTTGGGTGATGATGTTCTCTCATTCCCTTTTGGCCATAACGAGCCCTGTTCTTCCAGTTCCACTCACAGTCTCCTTTCCCTCAGCTTCTACTTTTACTTTCACTTCTCGTGCTTTTGTTAATATGAAATTATAAAGCTGATCTTGGCAAACTTAGGAGAAAATGTGACAGGAATTTTGTCACTAGATCAGAGGAGAACAATTTATCTTCACTGAAGTTTTGCTGCATTACCTATTGTCCCATAGTGGCAGTAATCAGGAGCATATAATGCATATCTTCAAAAATTAAATACAACAAAATATATAAGGACATAGTTGTGTATTTTGATGCTATTTGGGAAGTTCCTATTGGAGATAAATAAGTTTCCCAGGACAAAATGTTGTGACAGTCACTCTGTGATCTGTTAAAAATAGTCAGTAGAAAAATGGATTTCATATAGCTGGTGAAATTAGGAGAAAGAAATGAAGCAGGTAAGAGAATGAAAGATAATGAAAACTCTCCTATTGACCTTATGAAAGGATAAACAGAAAAGGAGGAGCTAAGTTCTTTGCAGGGTACAGGAGAAATAAACAGAAGTGGAACCCTATTAAAACCAACCAGAATCAGGTGGAAATGGAGTCCGGCTGCTGCAGTCACCAGCACAAAGAGGACATGGACATGGACATGGACAAGTTTGGCTGCTCAGCCCAGAGCTCAGGCTGGAGGTGGATCAGTGGCAAACACCTTCCAGGGGGATCCGGAAGGAGGTTCAGCCGTGGGAACAGACCGTAATTGATTTGTCAGTGCACCCAGCTTAAGACAGGGAAGAGGCCAATGAAAATTAATGAATTAACTCAAATGACATTGCAGACTTTGATGGGAAGTATCCCTAGGAGAAAATGATGGAAGAAGGAGAGGAGTTTCAATACTAAATCAGACCAATGGTCCATCTAGTGCTAGATATAAAACCCCTATAACGGACAGTTATGCAATAAGACACCCATTGGGGATGTTCCTGATACCAGCTGATTTTATTCTGAACTAAGAGGCTTTATATATTTCTTCCTTACCTGATGCGTCCACAGATGTTCTTTTCTTTGCACTATGGCCTAGACTTTTATTTTTGTCCTGTTTCTGCCTCACTGTCTAGTGACAGGAAACTCCACAACCTAATACATTGCATTTTTCCAAATGTTCCATCCATGCAGTGGTTCTCTCGTTTGGGTACCGGGACAAAAGTTAACCCAGCCATTTCTCCTGCTGTGCTGTGTTTCACACAACGAATAACATCAACCTTCGTGGTGAACTGAGCACAGAAACCACGGTTTGGCTCCTACAATGCGCCAGCTTCTCAAGCTTCCACCAGTATTTACTGCTCTTCTGGAGCTCTTTGATATTTCTGCTATATCTTTTTCAAAATGCAGCAACTAGGACTGTGCAGAAGGTCAAAGACAAGAATAGCTCCCAGCACTCACAGAATGGTGAGGATGATTCTCCATTCCCTTCTAGATATTTTTTGACCAATCTTAGGCAGTGAGCAAACATTTTTACTACAGCATGTCCACACTATTAATTAGGTCTTCTTTGTGAGCACTTTTTTGCATGATATAAGAGAAGACCATCAGATGCTTTATGAAAAACAGTCTCTGACCCTAAAAATTTAAAGGATGAAGGGACAGATTTCTTCATGGATGATCATCTTATGGAATGGGGAGATTCCTTTGCAATCATTCCAGCAATAAGGAAAAGGGGTGTCTGCTTTACTAAATTATCTGTAATGCCATTTATCTCCTAGTTATAGGCAAAAAGACACTCAAGCGTTGATCATCTAAAAGGGGGCAGAAGTTTAAATTGTTCATTTGTTTAAGTGAGCATCATCCAAATACTGTCCAGCAAGGAGAAAGGAGCACTAGGGAGCTGATTGCCACATAAGGTCTCCAAAATTAATTAATGGTGGAAAGATTCTGTAAGACACAGTAAGGGTCCTCTCATCTCTACACACACACATATTTTAGGGTCAAAGGGGACCGTCCCCTTGCATAACAATGGCCACAGGACCTCCCCACTGATTTCTCTAACAAGCATACCTTACTGTGTGAGCTGTAATCCATCTTTGAGGGGAATATTCAACCTCAGTTCATGGATCATTTTTACAGTTTAATGAACTCAGACTTATCAGCAATGACAACAAACTCTAGCAGAAGGAGAAAAGCAGAATCTCAACTACCCTGTTTGACTGAGATGCCACAAAAAGCACCTTGGAAGAAAAGATGATGTTAGAAAATTAAACCCTATTTTTTTATCTTACAATTTGCTCTTCTTTCTTCAAACCCCGATTTTAGCAAACTGAGTACTGTGGCCATGTATTTCTTACTAAATCACATTAAGAAAACATGAAGATGCTATGAAATAATTCCCAGTCTGTAAGTAACAGGAAAGTCAGTATTAGGATTTACATTTTCCTTAAGCACTACGTCCTAGGGGCTGTACAGGAGCCCAGATGCTTCACTCCAGTCAAGTTGAGTGTATTGCAATAACTCCAGGTCCTCACAGACAGTCTCTTACAGGGCTGGCCCTTCATACTTCATATCTGCAAGATACACATACACTGCCAGCATGTGACAAGAGAAAACAAGAAATTAATGCAGATAAGGATTTACAGGTATCATTCCAGCTAAAGGTCATCACTAAAATCAATCTTGTATGGGAAGCAGATTTCCCATTACTGAAATATCCCTGGTATCTCATGACTGCAAGATTGCTCAGTACATCTCTAGTAATAAGGTTAACTCTGGCCAGTATGACTTATCATATCAAGAGTTATATAAGAATTATGTTCAGAGAGCAAAAGGTGCTGGAATATGCAGAAGATGCTTCCTGCAGCAAGGAATATTAATTGGAGCTGGTGGAAAGGAGAGCAGGTGAAAGGAACTTGGAATGGCAGAGTCTCATCTGACAAAGTCAGAGTCTGTGGGTAGTGAAAAACCAGGGTGATTCCAAGACAGCATCCAGGTGTACACGGCAGGGCAGATCCTGTGGGGATGGTGGGGAACAGAGTATGTAAATATTTACATTTTTGTTAAGTGTAAGTAATTTATTTAGGGCCGAGACAGCAAGAAATAAGGAAAAGGAGGCAGAGAATAAAACTGAATTTCACGGCTATCAAATTATTTTCCAGAGGAGAAAAACCTTCCTAACATAAAGAAGAATGGACACAAACTCATAATTTTGTCTGCATTGCCTGTAATTAAGAAAAAACAATCTTGCAAAGACACGAAAAGATGAATCCTGCATTATATGGCAGTAAACAAGGAATGTGGGGGAAAGAAAGATCTAAAAGTAGATCCTGTGTGCAACCACCAGGTGGTTGAGAAGTGTATGACATATGAGGAGCTTAGGAGATCAGCTGGCACAGGGGATGATTGAGTGGATGCCAGCAGGGAAGAGGCCACATGAAAGACCAAATCCAAGAAATTGGGTCTATGTATCCAAAGCTCTGGGTGACAGCTCTAAAGCAATGAGATAAATGAATCAGCTCTCAAGGCAGCAATGATGATGAATAAGGTGGGATAGGATCAGCTGCCAAAGGAGTGTGAAAAGGTTCTAGAAATATTCAGAAATGCATCATGGAGGGGAGGGGGGGAAAGCGTATGGGAAGGAGTTGTTGGTTTCCTTGAAAGGTATTATGGAACACAAGAGAATGGGTTTTATTTGCTCTCTCGCCACTCATTTTACTTCATGGAGTTTGCTGATGACTTTCAGAGTGTGGGAATGCTGGGAGAATATTGAGGGCTCCATCCCAGATGAGGTGTGCTGTCTCTGGATATGTACATGCCGTTCTTGCAGGGTGCTGAGCTCTGAAACAGGCCAAACGTGGAGGCTGGAGTTGCTTCTGGGGCTGGGTGCCACTGAGATCCAGAGGAACTGAGCTGTGGAGGAGATGGCGTGGAAGCCGCTGTCTCAGCACTTCACTCGGCGGGTCTGTGGAGAGCAAGGAAGCTCAGTGTGCCTCAGGATGATGTTTCAAACGAGAACAGAAGAAATTTGCTGGTTACAGTTTCACAGGATCTGCTGGTTCATTCCAGAAGCAACTTCACCTTTGTGTGTGAGCTCAGAGCAACACAGTGAGGTGTAAAGAGGAGGTCCCAAATCATTCTGCAGAGCAGCTCTGTCGAAGGTGTGGTGGTGATTTTAAAAGAGATTCTTCCCCACCAGCTTCTCAGGCACAGCTTGAAAGTAAACATGCAAATCCATCTCAGATCTGCAGGGCCCAGCTCACTTGTGCTCTGGGCTTTCTTTCTAAATCAAAGGGCAATTGTTCAGGCTGTCTGCTGAGGGAGGACAAAATCTCTGATTTTTTTTTTTTCCATAACAATGTCAGCCTTCCCTTCTGACTGAGGACTGCAGTTGTTTCAGAACTAAAATCAAATATTGCAGTCCCATTTGAAAACAATTATTCTGGGCCAAATCCCAGAAGGTGCTGAGCGCCTTCAACTCCCACTGCATTCATGAGGAACTAAATGTGCTTAACGCCGTGCACGGTCTTAGAGATTTTCCCAAAGTGTAGGAGCCAGATTCCCCATATCTTTTAACCTGAGGCACTGCTTACTCCTGCAAATAGAGCACAGCTTGACCCTGCAAGCCCTTAGCATGAAAGGTTGCACTTACTGCTGTGCCCAGTATCACTGACAATAATCTCTACCATCCATAATAAAGTTTTGCAGGATGAAGCCTTAAATGAAATTTATGTCACTGACCTACAACCAACAGCTGCAAGAAAAAAGTAAAACTGTGATGAAAATTCCCAGCCCATGAACGTGGATATTGCACTACTTCAGCATCAGACAAAAGCTGCATTAACTCTATCCTTCAAAATGATGCAGCCCAAACTGCTCATCCAGAGTCATTAAACATTGTAGTGGGTTCTCTGTACAACCTAAAGCCTCAGACTTTAAGCATTCTTCAAACACGATTCATTACAATTGTATTTAAGAGACCATCAGCAGGGTGAATTAATTCCCCTTTGCAGCCACGCAGCGGAATGGACAGATGTTTGCCAAACACAGTGCCTGGATTTCTGTCTTGCAAATGCCCACAGATTTACAAACAAATGACCCAAAGAGTGAGTTAAGGCAGTGAACAGCGGCTCACTACAACTTAAAGAGGAGACATGGGCTTGGTCTGACCACAGTGCCCCTGTTTGTGCAAGTGTCTGAGAGCAGCTCCGAAGAGTACTCAGGACCTACTCCCTGCATGTGGCACAGTGTAGAGCGTGCCTGTGTTTGTGTGTGTCAGCCTGCCTGTGAAATGGTTAAAACTTAAGGTTAGCCATCCAAGGAGTAGAAAATGAAGGTTCTCAGTTTGATGGACAACAGCTCAGAGATCCCTGATGTCCCAAAATATTAGGTTTCTCTTCTAATAATGTTGGAAATATTGCCTACTGTCATGATTAATCTCAGCAGCATCTCTGGCTGATTGCAGGTGACGCAGTCACAGCGCAGTGCCTGTGTTGGTTTCCACACACCGTCAAATCTGCTACAAATGCAGGGGTGAAGGGGAAAGAACTGTGATACCAGGTATCCCAGTGGCTAATAGATTGTGACATGAAAGAAGGAAACCTTTATTTTAATTCAAAAAACAAAAGCCAAATAGCAAAACTTATGTACGTGCCTAACTTTTTTTTTTTCTTCCTCAAGTGGAAAACATTCGCCTGCTAACAACTCTTGGCTGGCATCAAGGGAAAGTGGAGGTATTTGCAGATGTGGAGGAAGACATACAAAACATTTTTCAAATCAAAGGCTTGAATTATTGCACTGGGTTCATGAAGTTTCACAGGCATGTAGACACACCATTGTCTGCACCCTGGAACAAGCTGCCCTTTCTTCAGAAAGGAAAAACAACCCAATGTTTCTTACAATCCGATCTGTATGTATCAGGGAGCTATCTATATTTTGAAATTCTTTGCATTGTCTGTGGTAAGGGTGTGCTGTTTTGGCCCAACAATGGCAACATTGATTTTAGAATTTCAGAATTTTGGTGCATAGAACAAACTGTGAAACAAAACCGGCCTGCTCTCAATAGTACAACAACAGTGCTCTTACATAAACTTGCCTTTCCTCGCCATTTTACATAGTCAAAGATCAATACTGTTCATTCAGCCAACATTATTAAAGCCATTTATCAGGGACTTTTTTCTCTTGTTGCTAATAAAAAGGATTTTGCCGACAAAGTTATGTCATCTTCCGCTCCCTCGGCAGCAGCGCAGATAATTGGCTTTGTTGTGTCCCCAACAATCGGGCCTTGTTTATGAACTTACATTTATTAAGTGAAAGTATTTGGAAACTGATGGTACATTGAAGTTTGGTTGCCATAGGCAATAATCATCCCAAAAAAGTCATGACCTCCCTGTTATGCAGCTAGTAACTAATTGAAATGATACAAATTACTCTGATTCTCTGTCTGCCAATTTAGAGGCTGCTCGTGGTCAAGGGTCAAACGAGCCCCTATTCATGAGGCCATGTTTGAAGTGGCTGCTGCCATCGCACGGGGTCGGCGCGGCCCCGCCGGACACCGCCCCGCACCGGGAGGGGAGCGGTGCCCAGGGAACCCCAGCACGGCCACCTTGGGCTGCCACATCAAAAGCTTCTCGCTGTCAGTCACGGAGCAGTCGTTGCCAAGCAGGACATGGTTTGCTGGGTAGGAATAAGTGCTGTATTCATCCCCGAGGGCTGCCTCGCACGTTTAACTGATGCTGCGGTGCCTCCTGAGGTACTGCCACTAAATCAAAGAATCGTTCTGCCTGCACTCGGCTCACCAGAAAAAACAAAGGCCTCCTTTTCTGTGAAACATCACAGGAGAAATTAAAATCCAATGAATTATCTGGGGTGTCATCCTTTAAAAACATTTATGGTAATTCAGCTGTGCGTTAAAAGAATACAATATGTTTATCTCAGTGAATATGAGGACCTCAGCACTAAAAAATTAATACTATAATGAGATTTTTGTCCTTTAGGAAATTCTAAGTGGTTCTAGGGCATGTTGATCAAAGGCTTATTAAATATGTGCCAAAAGTACTGGTTTAGTGGGTGAGTATTTGCAATGCCACCAAAGAGGTTTCTTTCTTTGTGCAAGCTCCTACAGCTTTAACATGTCTAAATGTATGAAAACTGTGAGACAAGAAACCACGTGTCCTCGAGGCCAGGCTCCTCGCATAACAAAGATTAACATTTTCAATGTTTCAACATTATTTGAAAGCTTTACCACATAGTTTGAGTCCCATATGTTTCAACAAATCTTTTCATCAATATCAAATCTCTGCATCACCTACTAGGGACAGATGTCATTCTAACGGCTCCATTCTTCCCTTGTCTAACAAACTTTCTCTCTTCAGGAGATAACAAAAATACTCAATACAGACCTTCAGTCCTGTTTGATACCTTCACTGATGAGGGGATTGGGTGCAGCCTCAGTAAGTTCACAGAAGACACTGAGTTGGGCCTGAGTGTTGATCTGCAGGAGGGTAGCACTACCTGTGCTTAATAATACACATTTTTACACACAGTCTCCCTAAAACTGGCATAATTTAAAAATTGTTATCACTGATGCCCAGGATCTAAGTGGGTCCCTTCAGGTGTAGGTATAAGACAGAGTGAAACAGAAAACAGTAATTTGTTTCCTAAGAAAATTATGTCTTTTTTTTCCCCTATCTACATCAGTGTCTTCTCCTGGCAAAACTCCTTCTTCTTGTCAGGTAACAAAAAATGAAAAACATTCCTTTTCAAATTAAATACATCACTTTGGAAGTGTTGTGTTTTAACAAGACACTGTCATGCTTAGGGGAAAGTAGGCACCTGTCATGAAAAATATTCATAGCAGAAAACCTCATTTTCCTTTAAACACAGAAAAAAATTGACCAGCCCTATTACAGAAGTCTTTCAGTGCCACTCCATGTCAGCAGTGTCATTATATCTCCTATTGTGAAGACAGCCAAGAACATGTCTCTGGAAATTTATTCTGGGGCTGCCCTTGTGGCCTATTGATTGTGCTCCCTTCACGTGAGAGCCCCGTGTGGAAGGGGGGCTGGCAGCTGCTCCGAGGGGACCGAGCGGTCCCCATGTGCCGCCACACGAACCAGCCTGGCCATTTGAAGGTTTCCAAGACTGCTTTAATCTCATCTTCTGCAAAACTTCCCGGGATGATGGGGGTGAAAGGTTTAAAGAGAGAAAAAAATATATCTTTTTAAGCATTCAGAAAGGTACTGAGCACGATCCTAGAAAAGAGGACCTTCCAGGAAGCAGTGCTGACAGAAGCTGTGGAATGATGCGAAGAAGGCACAGCACTCCTGATTCCCCTAAACTGACGGGTTTAAGAGGAATATTTGGACATGTTCTTCAGCCTACAGACTGCTGAAATCATCTTCATTATTTACTAACTAAGTTGCAAAGAACAAATTATCTATTTCCTTACTTGAAAACCTTTTTCAACTCCTTATAGCTAATTTCTGTCCTTCAGGACAATAATTGCCCAGAGAAGCTGTGGCTTCCCCATGCCTGGAAGCATTCCAGGCCAGGTTGGACAGGGCTTGGAGCAACACAGGATAGTGGAAGGTGTCCCTGCCCACGGCAGGGAGTGGAACTTGGTGGCCCCTTCCAGCCCAAACCACTCTGTGATTCTGTGATTTGGCCAATGGCAGCACTGTTTTTGTCCCCCAGTGGAACTCGGTGGTCCCTTCCAACCCAAACCACTCTGTGATTCTGTGATTTGGCCAATGGCAGCACTGTTTTTGTCCCCCAGTGATACAGGTGTGAAATGTCTCTTCATCCCATCCCTACAGTGGAGTCATTCCTAATTTGCACCACCCTGAGAGGTGACCGGAGCCAAGCTGTCCATGCTGTAAGGTAATCACAGGGGTAATGAAGAAACAGAGACAGTTTTTCTTCACTGAACCTGCCATGAGTCAGCAGGAAAAGCCGGAGCAGAGAGATTGCAGCTCTGGAAACAGAACAGGATGTGTAAAAGACTCTCTCAAGCAAAACCTTATTCTGCTGAAGCTACTCGGTCCCACTAAAGTCAGCGAACTTGTGCAGACAAAATCTAACCCACAGTTTGGAAGGCAGCACTTCTATTAAACAATGGATTGGTTTCCAGCTCAAAGGCTCCAGTTCAGTCCCACCCTGGAACCGGAGCACCATCGGGCCGATCTTTAGGTCTATATCCTCACGGGCACTGCCAGCCGCTGTTTGTCCTGCACCTCCTCTGGTGCCCCAGCTCTGCCAGCAGCATCGCTGCCTACTTGGCTATGCAATACACACGTTAAACACTGCCCAAACACGCTTAGGCACAAGGGAGCTCATCAGCTCAAAAGAAGGGGCAGCGGTTTGTTGAGTCAATGAGGTGTTTTCTTCCCCAAGCCCAAATGCAGTGCTAGGTGTTTAATCTGCATTTTTAAAAAGCCGATAAACATGCATTTACACAATAAAACATAACCATCCGAAAGAGCCATCACAGCCAATTGTCCTTTGTGTCAACTAATTCCTTCCATTCCACCCAAAAGGGCTCAGCTGAGCGGCCCTTGGAGACCCCACTTCCAATGACAACAATTCCCTTCCTCCCCAAACCACCGTGCCACACCACGAGCGCAGCTTTCCTGGGCAGCTCCCTCCCATCCCGACTTCAGCCCTCCTCCTCTGAGGCACACAGGGGGCGGGGGGATGTCCCCGAGGTAAAAATCGCCCAAATCTAAGTGCGCTGAGAGCTTTTACCATCACTGTTCTGCTCCGTACCTACTGTGGATGGAGGCCTCTAAGACGGTTTTTTAATCTCCTGTTTTGGTTGAAAAATCTGAACTTCCTGAAGTGTCAGGAGTCTTAAATCTACCGGCCAGATTTTCTCCCATGTCTTCTACAGACCACATAAATCATTTAAAACACAAACCTAGGGGCTGTGCTTGCTGGTTCCTTGTTTTCCTTTGACTCCTGTCATCAGAAAGGTGTTACAATTCTAAGCACTACGGACCAGACTTTTGTGGACTGACGTTAAACACTGCCTGACTTCCCAAAAAGCCCTTTGCAATCAGCGGGTTATTTATATTATAAGGTAAACCCCATCATGGATAAAGGCAATATGATTCAAGGTGGTTATGTTCCTCCACATAAACAAGTTGTCCACATATGACTTGAAATTTCAGTGACTAAAAACAACCAAAGCAAGTAAGACAAAAAAAAGGAAAACTGTCATGATGAAAACAAACACGTAGCTCTCCTCTGGAATATACTCTTTAATTTTGCAGAGCTATATTGCTGCTTTTCTTCCTCAAATTATTATCCTTTTAATAAGCAGCATTAGCTGTGAAATAACCAAAATTATAACAGTTAAGCAACTTCTAGGATTGTTCCAAGGATAAAAACCACAATTTTTGAGTGATCACTAAGATACATGTATGTATTTTATATGTAGATACGTATGTAGATATTTACACCTACAGACACAGTCAGCACATACACATAAAGATCTGGAAAGACATTTCCAGAACAATCTGCTCTTCTCCAGCAGTGGATTTTGGCACAACAGCCAGTCTCACTGCGATTCCCAAGGGAGCTCATTCTACCTTTAATGGCTTTAATGTATCTGATTGGTAGGGAAGCCCAAGGAGCAAGGGGGTACTTGGCATTCTGGTTGCTGTCTGAAAGGTTCCAATCACTCTGTCTCCATGGAGCACATCCCTGGACACACCAGCCACCTTGCAGAGGTTTGAAAGATTTTGGATTAGAAACCCTTCCTCAAGGAGAACTGGGAAGTGCCCCCAGGATTCCTGCCCTGGCACACAAACTACCAGGCAAAGGGTCTGGGCAAGGCACGGGGTGCTTTCTGTCCCTTCCCCACTCCAGGGCACCAGCTGGGAATGATGGACTTCAGGTCCACCCTCAGATTGCTCCAGTCACCCACAAGGCCAGTTCCTGATCACGCACCCCCAGGAGAGGGGAGGTGACAGGTGGCTGATTCATGTTTATAGTCCTCAGCTTTTTGTTTTTCAAGAATTTTGCCTTTCAAAAACTCATGTCTAGAAAGGCTTAGACTGAGCACTAGTTCACAACAGGTTACTTAAACGAGCAGATACTGGGGTGAAATTAATTAATGCACTTGTCTGAAATTCAATGAGAACTGAAAACAGATACCAAATCAAAAAATTGTATGAGCTGATACCTAATCCCATATCTCAACAAATAACAATGGACTGTTTATGCTGCATTACTCTTTTCTAATCTGCACATATTACTATAATTATTAACTGCTAGTCCTAAAATCTATAGAGTTATCATTATTGTTATTATTATGAAACTCAATCTCATTTTCATGTCATAAAGATAAACCAAATCTCATTTCAATTAGTTGCAGCAGGAGGGAATGAACTTTAAACAGACATTTAATTCCTGAAAAAAAAATTAGGAAGTTCTTCATGGAAATGTTATGGCATTTTGAAACAGATTAATAGTTCAGTATGAACACATCCACCCTGCAGCTAAATGATGGCTGTACTGTGATCAGGAGACAGGTTAAATGAGCAAAATCAGTTGATGCCACTGGTTTGGATCTAATCAAATAGGCTTCATTTTTGTGACTTTTTAGCTACATTATTTTTTCATCCCATGTGTTCTCTGAATTGTTACTGGGGTTGAGCTGCTTTGAAATTGGGTTATATTTGGCTTTAATGTATCTGATTGGTAGGGAAGCCCAAGGAGCAAGGGGGTACTTGGCATTCTGGCTGCTGTCTGAATGGTTCCGATCTCTCTGTCTCCATGGAGCACGTCCCTGGACGCACCAGCCACCTCCTGCATATTTCATCATTGCTCCAGGGCAGGATGCAGCCCACAGCAGGGCAGGCTGCCTCCCCAGCACGCCCAGCCGCAGCCCCTGAGCAGCTGTTCCAGTTTTCCAGCGCTCAGCTGGTGAGGGTTGGGCCATGAGGGTGCTCAGTGATGGTTTGATCCACAAATTCATGGAATCGTAGAATATTAAGGGTTGGGATAGACCTTAAATATCATCTAGTCCCAACCCCCGCCATGAGTGGGGACACCTGCCACTAGACCAGGTTGCTCAAGGCCTTATCCAACCTGGCCAGGGATGATGAAACCACAACCTCCCTGGGCAACCTGTTCCAGTGTCTCACCACTCGCACAGCAAAAAATTTCCTTCTACTATCTAACCTAAATTTCCTCTTTTGCAATTTGTACCCATTACTCCTTGTCCAGCCACCACAGTTCCAGGAGAGAATCCCTCTCTGGCTTCCCAGTAGGTTCCCTTCAAGGCTGAAAGAGGGTACACCATGAGGGTGCATTTCTGGATCCTTGCAGCTGGGAAAAAGGGAATCCAACGCACTGGTTGAACTCACAGCCGTGGGTGTGGCTCTTCAGAAAGGCTCAGCACCATTGCAGACATTGCAATGCTGACAGAAGCCCTCAGGCCTTGAGAAATCCTGCTCCTGGTGGCACTGCTGACTCCCATAGACCTCAGTGTCCTTTTTTACAGACACTTTTGCAAAGCTACGAAATTACTTAATTATCCATTGCCCGGCAATCCCAAGTTTTAAGCCAGAAACTGAAAAAAAATAAGAGGTGTGGACTGACTGGGGATCTTCTCGCCTTGCTGCCCACTCTGCCCTCTGTTTCCCCCTCCCCAGGTCCTGGCTGAAGCCGCGCAGCAGCAGCAGCGCCGAGCAGGGTCCCTGCGCGGATTCCCGGCTCCATCCTCCCATGGAACATCCCCACCTCCTGGTTAGCGCCCAGATCACAGCTCCGGCCCGGGGGAGGCATCTCCTCCAAGCCTTCTCCCCACTGGCAGTTTACACGGCGGCGTTTTTATCCTCTCCTGATCCATGTTTAGAGTTCAGAACCACTAAATGTTTGATGCCAGGCCGACACTAAAACATGGAAGTAAAAAGACACCCTGCAGAGCTGAATCCAGTTTCATGAAGTCAGTTCCAAGAAGTTTCACTCTCTCCTTCCACTCCCATCAGCTATTTGCTTCCCAGCATCCAGGCAGCAAACCCAGGGATGCACCCAGGAGCCGAAAGCCGTGGTGGCAGAGAGGGGCAGCACGGAGCGCTGCAGACCAGGACACAGAGAGCTGCTGAAAGGCGTCGGAGGAGCTGCCAGGAAGGACTGGAGCAGGGGATGCAGGGCTGGAAGAAACTAACAGGTGGGAAATTAGGGGCGCCTGATAAATGACCAGGAACTTTATTAGCTGAGATGGTGAGGCTAAGAGAGAAACTGAGGTTGAATTAGAGGAAATTTCCACGTAAGAGTTGGGACAAAGCAGAGCCGGGAAGGAGGGAGTAGTGAATTAGAATCTAGAAATGCTTGGGAGAGACTGATCCAAGAAGAAAACCTAAAGTAGAGAAGTGCTCAGGACTAATGAGACAACTGGGAAAAAGACTGACCAGAGTTTGAAAAATGAGGGAATCCAGGTTTCTTGAATATCACAATTCCTCTACCTGCAGAAAGAGTCTGTGAATTCCAGTGGCAAAGTGTGACTTGTGTCCATTAACTCAAATTCCAAGTCACTGTGGTGAACCTAAAGGTACCAGCTCTAGGACAAACAAGTTGTAGCTATACAATATTTGCAAGATTTTTCCAGTTGAACCCAGTTTATCTATTTAACAGCCCAGGAAATCACACAGAATAAAATCAGCTTTAAAATCATCGACTCCAACACTCCCATTCAGGAATACCAGAATTAAGTTTGCTTAAAACAACTGTAATTGAGCTCCATTTTATATTACAGCACAGTACTTAGAGATAACATAATTAAAATCATTATCTCCCATTTTTTTTCTGCTGGACTCTCTCACTGCTATATCCTTTGAATGTAGGGTTGGGGGTTATTTTCCTGCAATATAAAATCAAGTGGCTTGCTCCTTTAAAGTAGATTAAAGTTGAGTTATGGCTGTATAACATCATTTTAGGTCTCTGGTTTCTCAAGCAATACTCACAGATTTGGCAGCAGAACTCTTTGGCCAGACCACAGGATTTCCATTTGCCCTTTCTTTGGCTTGTATATATATTAATGCAACATACATTTAACAAAAATTAAACTACGATAAAAACGAACTACATAAATCCATCATCTCATCTCTTATAAAACTGCAGGTACAATCTAATAACAAAACATACAGCCAGGGTGATTTCTGTGATCGCAAAGCTAAAACAACTCCAAATTTCTCTTTCAGCTTCGTGCACTGATCACATCTCATGCAGCAGTAACCCAAAAAGAGCTTGGAAAACTTATTTTAGAGAAGACTAAAAAGTGGTAGCCAGTTTGGCTAACAGTCAAATCACACTATCCTGTGCACCACTAAAATTTACTTTTCAGAAAAAGAGAACTTGGCACTTTGTGGGAAAAAATCAGGGTCTTCTTTGGACTTCTGCATCCGGGCATCCAAATTCTCTGTTGATTTCCATAACTCTGACCCACGTCTCCTAACAGTCCTACTGCAGTTATGAGCATATCTTGTAACACTTAAAATGAAGAAAGTGATTTTCTGCAAGCTTTTGCTCCAACTCAGTGAGATAATAACAAGCCTACAACTAAGGGAAATGTTTTTTTAGCAGATGAATCAGGTGGATCACCCAAGTAACTCAAATCACCAAAGCTTATTTGTTTGCTGTAATTCCTAATTGTTTCTGGAATCAGTTGAGTGCCTTCCCTCAACAACAAGTTTGCCTTATTAAGCTTATCCATGCAAGAGAGAGAGGGATTCTTGACATGCTCTGGATTGCTTCTGCTTCCATCTGTGCTAGCCAGCAGTGAAGGAAGTTTTGCCGTGCTTACAAACCCCACAGCTGTGACACTCCCCAGTCACAACAGACCAGGATTTACTGAAGCTGTGAAAATAAAGTGGGAGAAGATACTGTTACAGGTCTTGAAACTACAGAAAGTTCCCATTTAGAGCACACTCAAATCTCAGAGGAAACAGGATCCACTTGAGAACAAAATACTATGGGATATGGTTCTCTGTCCACTGCCAGTTCGTGTGCCAGAGTGTGATTTCCCTTTGTGAAAGGATTTGTTTTATACTTTAAAGGATCTCAGGCACATTATTGATGTTTTATGACATTGTTAATGGACTCCCCAGATCTGTATTACTAATGGTAATTTGACATGATGCAGCATTGTCTACTTGAAGGTTTATTTGGGATTCCTGAGAAATACAGCCCCACGCAGAGAGCAGGAATCAGCTATTTAGCAGCATACTGTGATACCACAATAGTGTCAGCTATTCCGAAGGGAAAGTGAAAAATGTATTTCACACAGACCTCAACAAGAATGCAGCAAGAGTGAAAGTAATAACCCAGTTGCAGCCAAGATGCCAGGGCTGTCTAAAACAGAAGCAAAAGGTAGTCCCCCAGGTTTTCAAGACCTTGTTTTCACACTTCAAGCTCTCACATGCCACCTGTACAGTGTTTATTTGCATTACTACAGGACATCAGGGCACGAGAGCTACAGAAAGGAAGGTACTGACTACCCTGAGCCAGCAACTGCCCTTGTCCAATCACAATCAGAGCTGCAGGTTGTCAGTTCCACCTGAAATGCTTTTGTTTAAGTTAAAAAAAACCCAAAAAAACAAAAAAACAAACCACAAACACACTCTAAAAAATTATTATACTAAGTAACTGTTAACAATGTCTAGATTTCAATGAAATTTCAGTAATTCCCTCCTGAAAAGTGATTCTGCCAATACTGAACGTTCACTGGATGTTGGGGGTTTTCTCAAGCCAGAGGCTTAGGTATAAACACACCCAGCCTAACAGCCCAACTTCTTCTTATGGAGTGTCATCTTCTTGTGCATCTCTTGGTGCTCTTCTTGAACCTCTACTGGTTTTCCACACAAAGCTGAGGAGCCCTGGAGAGCCAGAGGAACCCCTCTGAAGGCAGAGCTTCACCTTGAGCTGTGAGGTTTTGCTCTAGAGACCTTTGCCTTTTTTGCTGTGTGACAACAGGGTTTTGTGAAGCAGCAGAACTAAATGAAACATTCTGAGAATGGTTATAGCAAAAAACAATCCACCAACCGGAATGTTCTTGGCAGTCTTTTGTTACTTCTCTGCATTTCAGGGAGGGGTTTGCTATTCATATCTTTCCTCCTGATCTCTTTCCAGGATGGTCTTCACATTTTTGACCTCCATTCTCTTTATTTCAGGGCCTTCTCCAACAGTTTATAAATGTCACCAATTGTCATGTATAAATTCATTTTCAAAACAGGCTAAAACCTCCCAAATTTCCCTTGCTGCAGTTTAGCAACCCTCCCAGTTTTAGAACAACAAAGTATTTGTTGTCTCCGATAATCCCTCTCCATAACGTCTGACAGTGCATTACAGGACATGAGTTATCCCTTCACTTCAACAACAGCCTGGCACGTGGAATCCCAACACATTTGGTCTGGGATAAATACAGCCTTCAGTGTATGAGCAGGATAAACACCATCCAGGCAGGCCCCGTGACATCCTGAGATCAGGATATTTGCTCTGCTGTGCAGAAGGAAGGGGTGAGGATGCTGTTGGGAGGGTGACGTGGCACAGGACCACGCTGCTGCACTTCCCGACTCCCACAACACCACCGGAGATTCGGACCCCCTGCAGCAGCCAACACAACTGTCCAGGTAGCCACCGGTTAGTGCAGAGCTGGCCGCCGATTCGATTCGCCTAACGAGTTTTAGGAACAGCTTCTTTGAAGCAGGCTCCTCTGACTGAGCTGGTTAATGACTCATTACAGCAGCAGTTGTGCTCTGGAGCTGAAGGCTGAGAGCTGGACCTGCCGAGGAAGCAGCGAGCACAGCCCAGACCTGCTCCGTCTGGAGCAGCCCTTCTGATCCTGAGCTGACTTCCACAGATTCACAGGAATTCACATCCAGGGATTCTTGCAAACATCCCAGTGCCCTGACCCTATGCCAAGAGGTTCTAACACAAACCCTTGCTGGCTGCAAGGTTAAGCTACATGAGAGGGACAAGCACACACAGTTAGTCACTCACACCTCTTCTGGCTTGGGGAGGTTCATGCTGCATAAAAACCTCACAGCGAGACATTACACCTGTACCGGGGGCGGGCGCAAGGTACCTGTGCATGGATTTGCAAAGCTGACAGGGAGGACTCAAGCTTGGAGGATGAGAGAACAGAAGGCTTAGAGGAGGTTTTTCCTCAGACTTTAACAATATTCTCAGTTTTCAGATCTCTTTGATTGTCTTTTGTGACCCTCTGGCTGGCTGAGAGATTCTATTCTGTACCTTCAAGCTGCCCCTCACGAATACATCAACAGCTCCCTCAAAACTGGGCATCTCCTTCAAGTTCTCAACTGAAGCAGGAATCTGTTCACGGACTTTAGGTTTGGAGCTACAGACAGTTTACAAGCTGATATTTGGTACCCAAACCCTTCATGGGGAAAAAAAAACCATTATAATTTATTTGCATTATAAAGCCACTTAAAGGACATGGTAAGCAGAAAATTAAACATATAAAGTGCTGATCATAGATGTAGCAAAGCCTCTCTGTTCCCCAGAACATGTTGGCAAGACAAATTGCTGTTCTACAGCAATAGATATCTGAGTATCTCTTTGATTCAGTTTAAATTACATCTGAATCAGATTTAATGAAAGTTTCACAAAAACTCGGCATTATTAAAGATCAATTGATTATTAAGAGTGTGTTTATCAGTGTGTAGCACCACTGTTAAATTTAAAAACATTCTTAATAGTCTTTTGCTATCTAATTATTCTATGATAACTCTTATTAATTTAAATTAAATCAGCAGCAGAGACGCACAATTTAAACCAACTTCAATTAAAAAACCAGCCAAATTACCCCTCCCCAAAAACTAAATAACATCAAATAAAATCTAAACCCAAATAATTTTGAATTAAGAGCTGTTCACTAAGATTTAACTGAAGTAAAATGGTGTCAGTTGCTCCATTTTTACAGTTACACCTGCATGTTGCAGGTGCCTGATTCAAACACCCTTTGGTGGGTAAGTCACTGTGTTCTGATTGTCTTCAAAAATCACCTCTGATGGGTTATTTGTTGGCAACAAAAATATGAACTCGTTTCTTCAGTTTCATCTGAGGCTGGAAACTCCACGGATGAAAACGAAGGAGTGCTTGGCAGCCTCGGGAAAAGAAGATTCACAGAATATTCTGAGCTGGAAGGAACCCACAAGGATCTTGAGTCCAACTCTTAAGAGAATGGCCCGTGCAGGGACTGATCCCACAACCTCGGTGTTATCAGCATCACACCCAAACCAATTGAGACCGTGCCCCATTTGATATATTATAATAAGCTCAGAAAGTCTTTTTTCATCCTTTTTTTTCTTCCACCTATCCTCCCAACCTTCTCCTAGAGTCCCGCAAGAACAGGACGACCTGACACCCAGAATAACCTTCATCTATTTATGTGTCGAGATCACCCAGAGAACTGTCTCCGGAGCAATCCCGGAGGGAAAAGCGTGCTCCGAGTACGCTCAGGTGATTGGGGCCCTTCCAGAAGCAGGCTCCAGAAACACAGCGCTGGGCCACGGCACCTGCCTCGGCCCCTCGCCCCGGGCCAGCCAGGCTGGGGCTGCCACAACAGCACCCAGCTCAGACCTAGCAAATCTTAAAGCACGAGGCCACCCACAGCCGAATTTCGAATAAAATCCACTCAGCGCACAAACCCCAAGCAGAAGCGTGGCTGTGCAGCTCTCAGGTGAGAAATCGTTCCACCCAAATGGACCATGAACGTAAACACTGACTAACGAGAGCGGTACAGATTGGGCCATTAAAAGCGAGGCAGAGATGAATGGAAATGTCTGAGCAGGAACATAAACCAGACCAATTTCTGCCACTAAGTAGGAGTGGGAGTATAACAGTCCTTGTTATAGAGTTGCTGGCAGTGATGTTATTGTTAAGGCTGAAAAAGACCTGACATTCCAAATCTCTTTTCCCTTGTAAAACAGTAAGATTTGGAGCGTGATCCTTCCCTTCAAAGGTAGCTACTGCAACTGCTTAACAAAGGAGAAACGTGGCATGGAGGAGAAGGAGAAAATCCTAACGGATTACAGAATTTTCTGCTGAAGGCAGCCCCAGATGAAGGCGAGATTTCGGTTCCACTGAAGCTCAGAGTTGGGGTCTTTTGCAGATTTGCCCCACCACAGTAAGCCAAGACAGAAATAACCAGACAATAACCCAGTTACAGCAAAGGTCAGAGCCAGGAAAATCCACATTTCATGAGAGAGGACAGGTGAGGCGACAGCCGATTCCAGACAAAATGGAAAGGAGGAACAACCCAGCCCCAGGTAGGAGCTGATGTCTGTAACCTCAGGACTGGAAATGGAGGCCTGGTAATTACAGTAAAGCAGAAATTAGAAAATAGAATTAAAAGTAGAAATAGAATTAAATAAATTAAATAAAAATAGAATTAAAGTAGAACTTAGAAAATAAACATACACAAATACATCTATAAAGATCCTTGACTCCTAATTTTTTTTTTTGCTTTATACAGAAAAAACCTTGATGAAAAATGGGGACTGTTTGGGGTTTTTTTTTCCTGTCTGACTCAATGAAGCTTAGGATTTATTTCTTATTTTATCCATCAACAGAAAGTTCTAATTCATTGACTCTGTTTGTGAATTCCAAAAAAGATAATTCATGGCTTGGTTTAAGAACACTTTTTTGGCTCCTAAAAATTCCTGGCTGGTTCCACTGGGCTTCTCACAACTCAGGCTGAGAACCATTCTGAGGAAAGAGAGAGAAGAGCTGAGCAGAGGATTTGGAAGTTTGAACATTTGTCTTTGTTATGATCAGAAATGAAACCTGAAATTTTCAATGAAGGAAAATTTGTACAACATGGGAAATAGTTTCAGTGCAAAATTGAAACAATAATTCTAACATGGCCTTTTAGAATTTGACCTTTTTATCTCTTAACAACATTCAAATATAATACAGAATTTGAATATTTGAAATGAAAAGTAATTTCAACATTTGAAATTTCCACTTTTTGCTCTGAAAATGTCAAACCAGGATATTTCAACTTTTCTGGGAACTTTTTCCCCTCCCGTTTTCATTTGAAAATGAGAACTTTCAGCTTGGGCTGCTCATTTACAGGAATGACCAGAACAACTGGCTGTCAGCAGAAAGGGGAAAGCTGATGGACTGCTCCGTGATCAAGCTCAGCCATTCATTTCTTATTCCACTTCCCAATACCATTTATTTTTGATAGGTGGTGGATACTTTAAAATATTTTTGTTACTCCCATGATTATGCAAATATTTTAGGATGAAAATTGTCTGTCACCTTTTTATGGGGGAGAAACAACGGTGATAACCTTTTCAGCTGCTTTGACTAAATCCAAACTGGGCTGTGAACCAGAAGTGCCAACCCCTTGAGTTACCTTGATGCAAAACTGGAGCGAGAGAAATCAGTTTATTCTCTGCTCACAGATGTTTTGTCCAGTTCTGCACTGGAACTCCGAGGTCCTACATTTGCACCTCAGCCCAGCCATTCCTCGCGGACAGCTGCTGGCCAGCCTCTGAAATGGAGCTAATAGCTCTTACCTACGTTTACAGATCATTTTGAGATGTCTGAGCGGAGAGAATTACAGAGCGACTAAAAGTTATTATGTATCATGCATGTGTTTGCCCATAAATAATAAATTCCTGAAGCAGACCTAAGAAGTTCCCACTGCTGTCTACCTTTATAACAAATTCATAAGCAATAGCGTTGTACACGATTACTCACTCAGCTGTTCCTTTTCCAATGATAGCTTTCCTTCTAGATCCAAATATACCTCTCTCCTTATCTAAGTTGCATGGATTTTGTTATTTTTAATATTTCACAATGGAAACACCCATTTGTGAAGCAAACATGTAAAAAAAAAAAGTGTTGTCTTGTTTGTTTCTAATTCTTTACACTATTTTTTCCCTAATGCTCCTTATTTCGAGCTCTTCCCCTGTTTATAGCCCAGGAAATTGCCAAACCTGATCAATATTTTTCCCTGATGGTCTGTCAGGATTGCCACAGCTGAGCTGCCAGTCTCTGGTGGTGGTGGGTCTGTGGTGCCCAGCCCCAGCTCTGGCCAGCTGAAATGGCTGCTAGGGATAATTTCCCTGTCTCTCTGCATCCTACCAGGGTTTTACACTAGAAATAAATTGTCACAGGGAGAATATTTAAATTCAGGAAACAAAATGTTCCCACTAATTCAGTGTAGCCATCTCCTGCCTACTAAAAGTTATGAGTTATGTGTGAAGTAAAAAACCTCTCTGCTGCATGAGATAATGAGAAAACGGGGATTCTTTATTCATTGTACTTGTCCCTCTGCACATAACATTTGTATATCATGCCAGGACCAACCTGTGTCACCGCACTTGTAGCCACAGACCAGACTAAATGCCTGCCCTTCACTGTTTTTACGTCATGATTCATATACTCTCCCTGCTCTCTCTGACTGCCCGCAATTACTTGTGACAAATGATTCTTCAGTGTACTGTCTGCTTTACCTTTTCAAAATGTTTCCATGGTTCACAGATAAGTCAGCTAGTGTACACTGTACTGTCTTGTGGGAAGTAAATCCCAGGACAAGCCCAGGAACAGGTTCCACACCATTTTGCTCGCAGAACTGCAGACATCCACCTCACTGGGCTGCAGCACGAGGAGGCTGGAGCAGCCACGCCAGCAGGGCAGGGGCTCCCCCACCGTGGAGATCCCACAGGAACAGATTGTTCCCTACAGCTAGACTCTCCTAGGAACATGAAATCGTTGCTCCTCAAGGAGCTTGATGTCATCTGTAACAGAACATCTGGTCCAAAAAAATCATTTTGATGTCTGCTATGAAAGAACATCCAGCTGAATGACCCCTGTTGGCCTGTTCGTTGAGCACATCTGTATCCAGAGGTGAATTCTGCCTGGACTGAAACCTCTGAAAATCCAGGGGAGCTGATTCTGCCTTCAGCTCCAGCAGTGAGTATCAGGGGAGCTCCACTGACCTTTTAAGTGCCAAGAGACACAATCCATTGCCTCCTCCTGGCAGCAGAGAGAGCTAACCCCCCCTCTCAGCTGGATCCGAACGCTCAGGGCGTTCGGAGTGGAGGACGCTGTGCCACTCCTGCTGCTCAGGCTGCCCACCTCCATCGCATTCCCTGCTCGCACGCGGTCCTTGGCCTGCCCGCGCCCGTGCCCATCTGCCTGGGAGGAGCTGCGCCCGTGCAGGGTGGTCGGGTCTTTGGGCGGACACCGAGGGGTTGGTTACCCGGGCAGGCAGCGGGAGGCTGCCGGTGACATCTGCTCTGCAGGGACCGTCCCTGCGGGAGCGGTGCTGCTCACACCCCCTCCACCTGACCGCGCCTGTCGATCACCACGTGCGGAGGAAGGGCAGCACAGCAGAGCAGGGCGGGAGGTGGCTGTTCCCAGGCAGCTGTGCCAGCCCCTGGGAGAGGCGGCAGAGGCTTGTGAGATTCCATGCTGTCATCACAAAACCTGGCACTGAAAAGGATTGCGCTCCTTGTGCTGCATTTACAGAATTTTCAGGGCTTCCTCTTGCGAAACAGATGCAAAACGCTGCCATCTGTTCATCGTGCCCATGACTGTGCAAGATGAAGAAGTAAAAAAAGTGCCTGTATGGGAAAGCCGTCATCATCCAACCCAAAGGCAGGCACAGGGCTGTACAGCACGAGGGAAGGGCTGTTGTCATGGGGCTCTGATTTGTAGCGCAGTCATTTTCAGTTCTGAAATATTCACTCACTCCCCGGCACCTTAACCAAATAAATTCAGTGAACCCCAGTAAGCACAGAGTTTATGGATGTGGCGGGTCCTGGAAGGGAGCAAGGATCCACTGCCCGGCCTCAGAATTACTGATAGAGAGGGAAGAAAGGAGACAAAACATAAAACACTCAGTAGCTGTGCTGATACGGTATCAGGCTTGTGCCTGGGCACCGGACCCGAGCACCAGGCAGGCGGCAGCTCCGTGCTGTGATTGCTACATATGGTCAAACCTGGGTCATCTTCCCTTCGCTGATTTTGTTGGCAAGATAACAACCAGCGTGGGCAGCTCCTCCCAGGCTCCAGATGCACCTTGAGCTGGCTGTTTAGATGTACCCAGCAGGGCCACCAAGCTCCACAGCCACATCCCCACAGTTGTGCCTCTGGCTGGGGAGGGAAAAAAAAAAGAGTTTCTGTGGGAGAAGAGTCCTACAGAGAGAATCCACGGCACAAAATGTGGGAAACGAAGGTTGTCCTAAATGTTTTCTGTTCTGGTCAGTGGTATCCCTGCACCTCGCTGTCCACAGTGAACGCCAGCTCAGGCAGTTGCTGTGGTCACAGCTGACTGTGCTGCCTGTGACACAAATCCCAGCCAGGGACAGAGGCACTGGCATGGCAACGCCACACAGGACACAGCACCACTCAACTTGTTTGTTTTTATGGACAGGGACGCTGAACCCAGACACTGAATTGTCAAGTGCCTCTTAGAATGCTGAATGCCACGCTAAAAAAAGCAAAGGGAAAGTGATTCAGAGCGAGGAAAAGGATGGAAATATCTATCATTCAACAACACTGACAAAAAACGAACCCTGGCAGCAGGCTCCTATGCACTGCCTTGTTTATGCCAATGTTGGTTGCAGCTCCTGTTGGGATCAGAAGCACAACAAATTGTCTGTTTCCCTGGATCCAGAGGGCTCTGATAGCTGCTGACCATGCTGACAGAGCCTATTGCCTGCATTTGAATGGGAACGATGGATAGGAGAAACGGCCGCGCTTGAGGACATACAAGATTGTTTTTATAAATCCAAGACTGTATTTACAAGTTCCAGCTTTTAAGGCCAGGGTATTTTATTTACTTTGCTGGTTTTTTAATAGTGAAAAAGCAGGAGAGCAATCCATCTGCCTGAACTGGAAGCATCTTATAAATAAACAGCAATAAAAAGCAACACTTGAAATTCATTTTGCCCACTTGTGTTTTGTCTGAGTCCCCCCCAGAATCTAAATCAACAAGAGATCAGACTGTAGTTTGTAAGCAAATTTCCTTCAACAGAAACAAACAAAAATAGACAAAGACACCCATCCTCCTCATACTTTATGCACAGTAATGCAAGTTATTTTCCACTCCATTTAGACTTTTCACCTTCCTTTCATTTACCCCGTTTTTTACAGTTCAATAAATATTTTTCCAAGCTCCACTTGCCAAACAAAAGAGTTTAGCTTCAGCGTTACTCCTCTGACAAATATCCTTATGGTGTTGCACATGTGAGCCATTGATAAACAAATTAAAATTCTGTCCCAGCTCAGAGCTCAGCTGGCCCATTTCATCTTGCGGTATGGGTTTGTAAAGGTCTGGGTGTCTGTCATCCTCCCCTAACCTTGTCTTTGTCAAAGGGATACAAAAGCCTGCACGCTCGGGGCCTTACGATACTGATTAGTGTGAGTGACAAAGTGGAGTAGCAAGTCCACTCAGCCCTTCATAATAAATCTATCAAAGAGTAATAGAATTCCATCAATTCTGCATCATCCCCGAGGGTCGCTGTGCTGGGATGGAAAGTGTGTTCCGCTGGGATTGTACAACTGTTATTATTCAATTACACTCTTTTCTTCCTAGTTAAAGACCATGATATCATTATCACTTAATGAATACATATAATTGGATCTGGACTCTATGTTTGGCTGATGAATACCACTCACTATTCATTCAGTCTCAGCTCATCTTCTGACCATTTATTATAGACTTTTGGCTGAAAACCATGATGACAAAGGGAATTTGAAATTAGCTGAGAATTCATTCAATGCTCAGTTAGACACAAAGGCAAAATACAATTCTGACGCGTAAATGAGGCTGAGACCACACAGAGAAGTTTTGCCTGAAAGTTAATAGCTGTTGATTTCTACACAAACACATTGAGGTAAGAGCAGAGATATTTTTAAAGACTGTCTCATAACTTTGCAAGCAAGCAGAGATTTCCTCCCTCTCTTCCCCAAACTTTAAAAAAAAAAAAAAATTGTCTCAAAGGTAAATACTAGCTCTTTTAAGTTGGTACTTTATTTCCCAACTTAGGCAAAATATTAGCTTTAAAGATGTCATCCGAGGCCATTATGAGCTTTAACTCAGCCCTGCTAAGCCAAACACCATTTTATGATTAAATAACATTTAAATCTGACAAAGCAAAAGCGCTTTCTATACAGTATATTTATTACACCTAATATCGAGACCATCATTAAGTTTCATCAAACAGTGTGCCCCCAAAGGAAACTGGCCCTCCTATTCATATTGTTGGGAGTAAATGTAGCATACCTCCTTTGGATCACTGGTGAGCAGGCCACCTCATTAATCCTAGTTAGTAGATGCTGCTGGGCATGTGGAGCAGCCAAATCCAGATGCTACCCACAGAGCCTCTCCAGGCAGTTAGGGAATCACAGAGTACCACCTCAAGCCCTCCATACATCACTTCAAATTAAATTTACATTAAGTGCTACTCCATCAGAGCCGAGAGAAGCTGACATCTTTGGAAAATGCAGATGATAATCCATTAAATCCTATTATATACATGTCTTCTAATTTTACTTAAGCTCATGCATACCAAAGTGTGAGTTTGTGTTAAAAATTAAAGACCCTTTTACTAGAACAAAAGACTTTATGAACTGTTGACTTTGGGAGGGTTTATTACAGGATCAGGCTATTCTGTCAAGACAAGTAGACTTTTTTTCCCTGTAAAATTTCTGGTTAATCATTTGTTCCTGGGATCTTTTTTCAAACGCACAATGTGTCTTTGCTATTTCCATCCCCAACTCTTTGTTCTCCCGGACAGAAGTGCAGCCTCTTTAACTTAATCAAATGTTATGAATGAAACAGTGGGACACATATTGTCTCCTTTTGCAATTAAGAAAATATTTGCTGGCAGCTTCCAAACTGGCAACAGTAAGAAGATGCTATAAAATCATCACAGTGAAAAAGCTAAGGATTTAATTGCCCTATTACCACATATGTCAATCCCTTTATATTTTCATAGTCCTTAGTCACAGTTACTTTTACTTTGATGAATCTCTTCTAATTTCAGAGCAATGATCTTACTATTTTTGATTCCAGGTACTTAATTTTTTACATTTAACCACTGTATTTTATGTTTACGTTTCTGCCTGATTTACTTTTCTGCAAAAATTGGAAATACACATATTTCAGAGAAAGGTAATAATTATTCCAGCTATTAGGCAAAGGTACTATAAGAAAACATATCAAGAAATAAAAGACACACATGTGCATATACACACGCAATTAATTTAAAAGTTATTTACCTAACCTTTTAACGTTTAATCAGTGTTTGGATTTCAGGCTTAAATTGGCTTTAACTTTCAAACCAGTTCTTTCCAAGTGTTTGACTGTATGTTCCTTTCACAGAACATGTAGTACACATATATATATATATACACAAACATATACATGTAATAAAAATGTGTTAGCTTTTAACTACTGTCAGTCTTTGGCAAGGGGAAAAGTGATGGGGCAGACTGTCATCTGGCAGAAATAAGTGCAGCACCATAAAACTCAAGTGAATTAATAAGCTGACTGAAGTTTTTCAATGGGACATTTCTGATTTATGCCAGCTGAGGATGTTTCCCTACATTATTTTCTAGAGATACAGAACTAGCCTAGGTTTGCAGGCTGGGTTGGTCCCTTTTTCTCTGCCTTTGTGAGCTGGTGGTGCCTCGTGGATGACTGCAGGTGCTGTGGCTATTGACAGGGCAGCTCAGCACAGCCACAGTGTGATTTTGCGGTATTTTTTAATATTACAAGTACAGGCTCTGAGCAGGACTCATGTAGGGCGGATAATAAAACAAGCACGTGCAATTTGGAAGTGGTTTTCCAAAAAGGAGAGGCATTGGCTGCTGTCACAAACCTTTGCTCACCAGTCTGCCTGAAGAGTTGTGCTGAGGCTCCCTTACCAAGCAGGACCCATGACAAATGCAAAAGTGATGTCACCAATAATTAAAACCAGAGAGTTTAGTTTAATCTTGCACAGGGATTTATGCTTGTTACTGCCACTAAAACTAGTAGGATCTGCTCCCATAAATTCCCACTCAGCGGGTTTATAACATTACCCAAATTATTGCTCTATAATATACTTACACCCTATGATTTCAGAAGATTCCTTTACCTCTGAACATCCCTAGCTCCAATTTTAATAAATCATCCCATCAGGAAAATATCAATCAACATCTATCATTTCAATTTTCTTATTCCATTTTTAACCAAGGGACATAATTTGTTTTTTTTTTTTTTTTTTCCTGATAGGTCAAATTTTGTTTTCAGAATCACAAGTAAATGATAACAGAATTGGATGATTCAAAAAAAAATTGACCTTAACTATTAGGTTATAGTTAAGAATTAATAGCAGTCTCTGAAAGATGAGGCTGAATTACCTAAACACAGCAACATGATGAAAAAGTCATATTAAAAGCTTCATATTAAAAGCTTTGGAGAAAAATGCAGCATCATCCCCTGCTTTTGATATTTTAAACTGCTTTTTCCAGGGACTAGAAAGGAATCAGTTAGGAAAGAGTAGAGCAGCAAAGACAATCCCAGGCTCAACTGTGGGACTCACAGCCCATCTCCATTGCTGATCTCCACCAGAACAGGACAGAGACACTTCCAGAGATTGCCAGAATCTGGTATTTGGAATAGCTCAGGAAAACCATCAGGCTTATCAAAAATAAAGCCATATTAAAAAAAAAGGTTACCAAGTTTTCAACAGTATCCATAAGGAATATTCTACTAAGGGAATGCCAAGTACAACCAAAACTTACCTTATGCTGGTGTCACTGCTGAACCTAGAAGAGGAGCTTCAAAACCAAAATGACATTTAAAAGGACCCTTGGCAAAGGCAGTGTTGCCACTGATGACAAACATCTCTGATATAGCCCTGGCGACAGGGGTGGATCTTGCCCTTACACGGAGTTCCCAAAACCCAAAGGAATTTTCAACCTAATCCTTCTGGGAATTATAGCTGTTACCTGAGGGCTCAGCTGAATGACCCAAGGCTGGGCTGCCCTGTTTTCCACCTGGCCTGCAGGAGCTCCTTGTTCACAGTAGATGCAATAAAACACCACATAATTTGGGCTAATATGGACTAATTTTGGACCAAGTAAGTCACTTTCCATTTGCCACACGGCATGGATCTGCCTCATGACTGCATAGGGCTCAGTCCCTGAAGTTCAGAAGTGTCCCTAAATTCTGAATCCTGGTGCTGAGCCCTCTGGGCAGCTTGTGATGGTCAAAGTGGCCTCGTGTCGTGATGTGTGGGGCAGGGAGCACCTTTCTGCTCTGTGCCTGTTCAGCACCCAGCAAAGCAGCTCATGGTAGAGGCTCTTCCTCGTGTCCTTCTAATTTGCCAGCAGTTTATACAACTGCCAACTCCTCTTTCTGTGGCCTCCAGGGGAGGAGCTGAGTGTTGTTATTTACATGCAGCACCACTCGGAGAGGGAACTTCGCCGAGGTCCCAGAGCACCAGCCATGGTCCGTCCACACAAACAGCGAGAGGCAGCCCTTGCCCTCAATAACTTACAGTCCAAATAAACAAGACAGGCAGAAGGTCAGAGAGGAAACAGAGGCACAAAAGGAGTGACGTGATTCGCCTGCAGTCACCCGGTAGATGATTGGCAGAGTCAGGATTAGACTAATAGATCACCGAATCAATCCACTGGCTAAACATACTGCTTCCCATTATTTCTGGGGAGGCAAACCAGGAAGAATGATCTCACTCGGCTAAGAGCCATAATAAAAATAACAGCAGCACTGAGGGCAAGTTCAGAGCTTTCTACATGATGTGCTGCAGATCTGCTGGTGGAGAGGTTGCTCTCTCCACCACCATATTTTGAATTGTCTTCACGGCAGGAATGATGGAAGACAGAGGAATGGCTGACAGTACTGAATAAAACTCCATGTAAATTCCCCTTATGAACACCTGATAAGTATTTATATGGGCATAAAGGGTTATTTATTTCCCCGTCCCCATGAATGATTTACATGCTGCTCTCCATTTTTATAACGCACTCACTCGGGCTTGTGCAGCAATGCACTCGGACTGGCTCTTTTTCCAAAGAAATGACTTGACTCAGAACTGGAGCCAGGATGCTGGGTGGGGGTGGGAACATTTCCAGTGATTTTTGCTGTCTTCCACAGTAGCCATTTTCCTCCCTCCTTTCCACTTTTAACCTTTTTCTTCCCCCCTCGTGTCAATGAGTTTCATCTTCCCCCAAGTCTCTGCAGTCTCCAAACTCCTTTGCTCATTCTGTAGGTAGAATAACCTTTTTTTCTGTGACATCTTTTAAGGGTGAGACCCAGGAAAGAGACTGCAGAAGTTTAAACTACAATCACTCAGTGAACGTGATTGCAGTGCCTGGGAGGTTCCTCTGGTTCTTTAGCTCTCACTCTAACTCGAGCTGTGCCAGGATTGCCTCCAAGAGTTTTCCAACCCTAGGGGCTGGGTAGGATTTTTGAGAACTCTGCAATTCCACACCAAGCTGAGCCTCAGAATTTGAAAATCTAGGTCCAGTTTCGTGGTTTGAAAAGGACAAAATCAAAGTTTGGACCAATTCCTGATACAGAGTTTACAGTTCAGCCAAAGCTTAATATTTTTCCCTGGGTTCATTTCCTTCTCCCTGCCAAATGTGCATCTTAATAGTATAAAAAGTATTTAAATGGATGCAGTGAGAAATATTACAGATAGATTTTACATGGGACTTATAAGGCACTTGGCCTTCAAATTCCAGGCAGATGAGTGGGAGTTCAGCTTGAGGAAGCACATTTTTCTCCTGGATGCAGTCAAATGAAGCAACAAATACCTCACTTCCATTAACACCAAATATAATGGATGCAATCCCACTCAACTGTATTTGATAGCTGGAGTGAACACAGTAAATATGTTTATAATGTGTTGGACAAAGATTTATCATTTAAATTTCAAAGAAAAGCTTTTTAAAGCATTCAAATTTATAGACCTGTGGCTCTGCAACTTATTCCCTGATCCTTCATGTTCAACCCTCAACATCTTAAGAAAATAGGACTACTTTGTCTTCATTAGAAATACTATTAGAATCATCCAGAATGGAATTGAGAATGTATTCCATTTCTTTATCTATGTTGCAGTATTAAATTATTTTCATAAGCAGGAGAGTCACACTTGTAAAATGCATTCAGTTATTAAAAAATTAAGGCAATTACAACATAGAGCTCCATATCAGATAGGAATCCGATAGGAATTGTGTACACTACCTGTGTCAGCTTTCCTTTCTCTGCCATTCAGAGAGGAAGATGCTGGGCTGAGCTCTGAAGCAAAAACAGCAGCACAAATCCGAGGTTGTGCACAACCTGAAACAAGGAAAACAGAATTAAGGTTTTGTTACGTGGATCCCTCATTTTGCAAACTTTAGTCCAACTTTCTGTGAAGTCGTAATAGCCCCAAAGGCTACTCCTGCTCATAGCAGCCTCTTCCATGGTTTTTAAAGTTATTCCACAGCCATGACTCTCCACCAAACTGACTGCAATAGTTTCCCACAGGTTAAAACACTGTGAGGGAGTTTGAAGTGGTGGACAGCAGGCGTTAGTCTGTATTACTTCTGTTTGTAGCTTTGCGTTACTTCTGAGGGGGGAATCTCCCCTCACGCCCCTCACTCTGTGGGACCACAGAGTCAGCCCCCCATGTTGGAATGTCAGAGCATCTCCCAGCTCAGGGCAGTCAGCTCCCTGAGGGCACCCCTGCCATCACTGCACCAACCTGCACATCCAGCCGGGCTCCATGAGAAAGACATTCAGCTATTTGAGGGTGTCCAAAGGAGGGCAACAAAGATGGCGAAGGGCCGTGAGGGGAAGCCGCGTGAGGAGAGGCTGAGGGCAGCTGGTCTGCTCAGCTGGAGAGCGGGACACTGAGGGGAGACTCTTCGCTGTTACAGCTTCTCATGACGGGGAGACAAGGGGAAGACGCTGATCCTGTGTGTGACCACGCACAGGACACGAGGAAATGGCCTGAAGTGGTGTCAGGGGGGTGTAGGCTGGGTATCAGGAAAAGGTTCTTCCCTCAGAGGGTGGTCGGGAACTGAACAGGCTCCCCAGGGAATGGTCACTGTTCCAAAGCTGCCAGAGCTCCAGGAGCGTTTCGACGATTCTCTCAGGCACAGGGTGAGATTGTTGGGGTGTCTGTGTGGGTTCAGAAGTTGGACTAGATGATCCTTGAGCATCTGTGATTCTTTGATTCAGCATTACTGGACGCAGGGTGGGCAAATCCACCCGGAACAGTCATGGTTGGCTGTCTCCTCACGAAGCCTCAGGCACCCGACATGACGCCTGCCTCTTCTCAGCATCTCTCAGCCTTCCTCCTCCCCTCAGGGCAGCCAGGCTGTGCGGGAGTCACGTTCTCAGGCGGCATCGCTCATAACGGACCCATGGCAGCCTAAGATTGTGTGTGAAGGAAGTGTTTTCCCGCCTCTCTGTTTTCCCGCCTCTCCGTTTTCCCGCCTCTTCGTTTTCCCGCCTCCCCTCTGCCTCAGGTGTGTGAGGGGCCTGGGGCCACGGACAGTGAGGCGTTTTTCCAGCACCTTCTCCTTCACTGGCTTCTTTGCCATCCCAGCTCTGGGGCCAGTGTGACCACGTGCTGAGGCAGAAATAGCATGGGAAATACTCCTTGCCGCCCAGCTTGTTCCTGCAGGCAGGCAGACGTGGCATCCCACCTCCGCTGTGCCCACACCTCCTCAGGGTTTAACCCCATTAAATTCCGTGGACTCTCCACAGAGAGCCTGGTTTCAGCAGAGGCAGCAGCAATGCTCCAGGCTCTCCGGATCAGCTGCTCCGGTTCCAGGGCTGCTGGCGGCCACAACAAAGGAGCCAAACCCATGAGCAGTCCCATGCTCTTCATTTCCTAATGGAGCGAGGCCATGCAGATCCATGGATTAGAACCACAGAACCACAGAACATCCTGAGCTGGAAGGGATCCACAAGGCTCATCGAGTCCTACTCCCATCCCTGCACAGACACCCCAACAACCCCATCCTGTGCCTGAGAGTCTTGTCCAAACACTCCTTGAGCTCTGGAAGCCTCGGGGCTGTGTCCATTCCCTGGGGAACCTGTTGCTCTGTCTTGGGCAGAAACAGAACCGTTTGTGTCACTGCAAAAAGCCATCAGTGATAATTTCGGTCACGTTAGCACCGGAATTTTCAAATTAAAAAAATTAAGAGGCTGCAAGCGAAAGAAATTGCAAATAGTCCCCCCTGTTGGTACAAGGAGTCTGTCGTGCTGCTGCTGCTGCTATGAGATTTTATTGTGAGCTTAATGTCAACAGCTTCAATTACCATAACAAAAGTAAGGCCAAATTTCATGCTGACAAAGTGAGTGACCTTCTCTGAGATCTTTCTCATCGGTACAACGTCTCCACCTTCCCAGGGCTTCCCCAGTGTGTGTTTGGTCAGTCAGCTTCCCTCAGTGACCCGCTTTGACTAACATTTCCTCACAAAACAAAGAAGAAATTATCATAAACAAAGATTACATTTATTTTAACACTCAGCTTTTCATCAACATTTAACCTTTATGGGGAATCAAATTATTTTTCTCCATGACTAAGAAAAATCTAGTGATATGTAATTAAAACAACAAAGACGAGTCCCGTTCTATACAAGTGTAATTATGTTCATGTGGTACCACTGTAATTGAAACACAGAAGATGTTTCAGTCTGTATTAAAAGAGAATTTCTTTCAGTGGGTTTCCTGAAGCTCATTAGATATTCCCTGGCCTATTCTCCTAAGTAATTAGATTTTAACAGGATTTTCAACAGATCAGAGCAATCTCTGTGGGTGCCAGTAGGAGACTCTCCCTCTGGCCTTACCAGCAGGGCAGCATGGATAACATCCAGGCTGGGAGTTAATAGGACAATTACTGGCCTCTTTTAAATGAGTTACATTAATGCACTTAAGCTAAATGGCTCTGCATATGATTAAATATTAACATCTGCAAAATATGAAATCATGATATGCAATCAAGTTTTGTTGTTTTAATTTCCCAAATGCCGGATTTCAGTGGTGTATGTAAATGTGCACTGGATAGTGTATGTTAAACTTTCAAAACACAGATCAACACTGTTTGTGAATGGCTCTTCTGGAGCTACTAAGTTAAACATCTTAAAATAGCACAAGGCAAGAGGAAATTACCAAAAATTATATAAAAACAAGAAAAGGAAAAAAACCCAAACCTTCATATTGAATGCCTCAAAGTGAGCCAGGTTATGATTTCCAATGCAAAAAATAAAATTCAAAATTTTATATAAAGTACCTCAATACCTAACAGTTTCCCAACAGGAATGGGAAAAAGACAATTACAAAGGCTGAGGAAAAGGCTGAGGTACTCAGTGGGTTCTCTGCCTTGGCTGTTCATGGCAAGGCCAGTTGTTCCCCAGACACCCAGCCCCTTCCTTTGGAAGACAGGAATGGGGAGCAGAATGAAGCCCCCATAATCCAGGGCACACTTTCCACTATCCCAGGTTGCTCCAAGCCCCGTCCAGCCTGGCACTGGACACTTTCAGGGAACCAGGGGCAGCCACAGCTTCTCTGGGTACCCTGTGACAGGGCCTCCGCACCCTCACAGCCCAGAATTCCTTCCCAATATCCCATCTAACCCTGCCCTGTGCCGGTGGGAAACCATTGTCCTTGTCTTGTCCCTCCAGGCCCGTGTCCCCAGCCCCTCTCCAGCTCTCCTGGAGCCCCTTTAGGCCCTGGAAGGGGCTCTGAGGTCTCCCTGGAGCCTTCTCTTCCGCAGGTGAGCACCCTCAACTCTCCCAGCCTGGCTGCAGAGCAGAGGGGCTCCAGTGCTTGGAGCATCTCCATGGCCTCCCCTGGACTCACTCCAGCAGGTCCCAACCCCTCCTGTGCTGGGGAGCCCAGAGCTGGACTCGGTGCTCCAGCTGGGGTCTCACCAGAGCAGAGAGAGGGGAAGAATCACCTCCCTTGACCTGCTGGTCACACTCCCTTTGATGCAGCCCAGGACACGGCTGGATGTCTGTCCTACAGTACATTTATTTGTTGTTCTGCATCTCTCATCCACCCACCAGACCTGTGCCCTGTCCGTGCTAACCCTGACCTCTACTTGCACATCTGCTGCCTCAGTGAGTCCTTTCTGTGAGCTGGCTCTGTCACTCCAATGTGCTGCAGCCCTCTGCAACACTCCCACGAAATCATCTGACCGGAGAAGGGACCAGAGCTTTGATGTGGGCTGGAAACCCACTCGCTTTGCAACTAGAGGTTGGACTGTGTACTGATGCTTCTACATTATTTCCCCAAATCCTTGCTGTGTGAAAGGATTTCTTTTTGTTGCTGAGAGTTTCTCCTGTCAAAACTTCTAAATATTCCTTGCATTTCAAGATTATCAGGTCTGCACAGCACAGAGGCACTTGACTGTTCCATCCTGGGCTCCAGAAGTTAATAATATCAGCAATATGGAGCACATTCTTCCCAAAGTACTCTACAAATATGAAATAATTACTCACTGTGACTCTGCTGTATGGCAGAGAAATATTACTACTGTCTTTCAGCTGGGAAACTAGAGCAGAGGTTAAGACCCAAATCCTTCAGTACCTAAATCCCCACGAAGTCAAATGTAAGGATCTGTGAAGTCCAAATGTAAGGATCTGAAGTCCAGTGCCCCCAAAATTGATAGAGAGCTGGGATAAACATTAATTCCTGGGGTTTAGCTATGACTGCAGTCCAGCAAAAACTGTCTTGTGCTTGACCAAGTCCATGAAGTCTAAAGCAGGACTAACAATCCAGTAGCAAACTCTCTTGTTTCCTTCCATGACTCAAATTTACCCTTTGTCCTAACTACCAGGCGCAGTGTGATGGAACTTAATTTGGGGTGGTGCAGTGATGCCTTTAGATAACAGAAACAGCTTCTCCTGCTGGGTGGTGAGGGCTGACAGCAGCATTTTATCAGTTGCCTCAATTTGAAGTAAATCAAAACTATTTATCTTTAGATAAAAACCAGAATTTCCTCTTTCTTTGCCCAAATTCCCCAGACTTTCTGATCAGTTCCAGCCATGCCATGGTCACAGTCCATGCTTCCAAGAGAGGGAACTCACCCCAGCTGCTTCGGGTGACAGCACTGAGCTGTCACCATCTGCTCTCAGGAAACACTGCCATGAGAGCTGGCCATGCCACAGCAGCCTCCTCACAAATCTGATGGAGAGACACAAATGTCCACGTGGTGCAGCAGCTAATGGTGGCAGCCTTTGGAACTAAGATGGAAAATATTAGTGTAACAGCATGAAGGGAATGGAAAACAAAAGAGAACAAGCAGGACAAAACAGAGACACAAAATTGCAGTCTGAATCTCAGTAAACGTGGAGATATTTTAGCCAATGATGCTATTATTAGCAACATGCAGGCTTGTGATCGCCCAGGAGTTAACCCAGGCAGACTCCCATGAAAAGCGTTATTATGAATTCCATGAGAAGTGGGGCAGAGCAGTGCCTACGGTTCAGCTTGTCTGACACTCCCCATTGTATAAATCTGCCTTCAGTTGCCCACACCTTTGCCAGACTTTACCCATTTTAGATGAAATGTCCCGTGATGACTGTCTGCCTTCAAGCTGGAGTCTCTCACTACATTTCAGAAGGAAAAAAAAAAGAAGAAAAAAAAAGAGAGGATTCACATCTTTCTTAAAACAAGGACAAGGCAAAATATTTTCTTTTGCCCACATTAAAAAGAACCTCAGAACAATCTCACTGAGGAGATCTCACTTCAGTATGGTTTGTGCTTAAAATTTGGCTGGGAGCCTTCTGTTGCTTTTGGAAATGAACTCTTGACTCTGTCTGGATTTGGTGAAATTTATAAAAAATTAGAGATTTTAGGGTTTGCCCCCAACATCCTCTGAAGACTCTGTCTTCTGCACATAGCACATTGCTCCTCACATCTCCCATCAACCAGGATCCCATCGTGATCCCATCGGAGCAAGCAAGAGAAGAGCAGCCCACAGCTCTGGCACTGGAGCAGGGCTCCCCAGGCTCCCAGCCCTTCCTCACAACATCCCAGCGGCACAGACCACGGAAACACAACCCTGCTGCAGACACGAGCCAGAGCTGGCAGTAAGGAGGCAAAGGCAGGATCTTGGATCAGGGAGGCAGATGTTGGGGAATAGAGCTGGAAGAGAAGGGGATTTTCAGGTGGGAGAAAAGGGAGAACTGCAGCTAGAGAAGGCAGAGAGGAGCTTGGACACTCAGAAATTATCAGAATGTGCACATATGTTCACATGGGCTTCAGAGGCAACCACACACTGTTTGCCTCAGCATGCACTGCACAGAGGGGTTGTTTTCTCCAAGTTTGTTCTTTTTTGTGGCAGCAGCTGGAATCTTGCAGTTGGAGACTGACTCTCTATTCAGGCATATGACAGAGACAAATTAAAGTGACCAGAATAGCCCTAAATCAGGCTTTTTCTAACTTGGGCATACTTGGATTGGCACTTCCCTCAAGTAATTTTTGGGTGCATTCATCTACCCTGTAGAGCGAGCTCAGTGCTTGTCCAGGCTCAGATCACCACGGGGTCTTGCTCAGTGGAGCCCACACCCAGTGGGGATGGTGGGAGGGATGGGGTTTAGGCAGGAGAAAAAGCCAACAGTGTTTACAAAGACACTGAGGTTAAAAGGCATGGCTAAAACAGAAAGAGCTTTGGGGTGAGGGGCTCACACAACAGCTCCCCATTTGCACCTCGGGTCGGTACACTGGACCCAGCCCACCACACCTCTTCAGTTTGTCTCTAACTTCCAGCTAGAAATATCTGACGCAGTGTTTGCCAGCTCTGAGCAAAACTTGCCATGGGATGCAGTTCCTGAAGGGTCGACCCTCAAACCTGAGAGGGCGTTTGCTGTGCCACGTGTGCAGGTCCATTTGTGTCACCCACAGCAGGGCTCAGGGCTGTGTCACACCTGGATGTGGCAGAGGAAGGAAGAGGGTCCTTGCACCCTGGGGGGCCCTCTTTGCCCCCCAAAGCCAGCTGTCATGAGGGAACGCATCTGGGTGCACATCACAACTTCCCAATAAATATTTCTGTGTTTCCTTTTGTGGTCTGGCCCAGCATGGCTTTTACAGTACTATCAGGGTGCTTTTATGAGATTCACCCCTTGCAATGGGAAGGTTTTTATTAGAAACACGCCTTCCTCTCTGTCATTTATGATAAATAATGTTTATTGATGTTCACTTCCTTCAGTGAAATAAAGTGTCAAACAGCACGTTGGTATTTGCCAATTTTCTTTTCACATTTCATGTTATATGCTTTTTATGTTACATGCCTGATTAAAAATTTAAACATTGTCACCGTCAGTGCTAAAATACGTTGCCAGAGCATCTCTAATTATGCTTCCTTGTCTGCTCTGAGCGGGGACTGACATTTCTGGGTCAAGATCTGGTTGTTGATATGCAGCACGGGAAGTATCCGATAGCCACTTGCTGAAAAATAGCTCCTTTTCCCACACAATTATGGTGCACAATGCAGAGCAGGTACCCGGGGCAGGCTGCTCCTGCCATGCCAATTCCTGGCTCGGGAGGCGTTATCCACTCTCTGCACACCATTTGGGATGGCAGTTGATTAACCCAAAATAAAAAGTGCAAGAGAAGGGGCTCCTCTCACGGAGCTGTGCCGGCTGGGAAGGTGGGCAGGAGTCCCACCCTGCTCCTGGCACTGCCCTGGCTGAAGCCTCTCAGGAAGGTGATGATGAGGGAGCTGAAGCCCAAACGTTGTCCATCCTCCTGGACACGCTGGCTGTGTGCTCAAGCTCCCAGCAGCAGCAGATGCAGGAGTACCTGCTTTAGTGAGGTCTTGGGAAGCGTTATTCCCTCGCTGTTTGTGCAGCTTTCTTCAGCAGATCTTTATTTTTTCAAGAAAAGGTGAAAATATGAAGTCGCCCTCAAGTTTTTCTCCCTCTATAGACACATCCAAACCAACAGACACACTTCTATTAGGTTAGGAAACATTTTGGAATGAGCTTTTCAGCAAGAATTTTTTAACCATGCCACGTGTGTTTGTGGTTTTAGCAGTTTGTTTTATATTTTCTGGCACAGACAGGAACCCAGGCTGGCCTGCAAAAACCCACCCGAATGTGGAGCAGGGCATTTGACAACACAACTGACCTCCAGGAGGAGCCTTTGCACATATAAAAATGTGTGGAGATATGGCTATTTAAAAAGACCCTTACAATATTTGCTATATTTGTATACAATGGTAATATCACATGCTTAAAACCAGTCAGGTTTTCTAAGAGAGTCCGTATTCAGAAAACTCAGCTGTTCTCCTTGGGAGCTGATGGTTGATGAACAGTTATGAAATGCAGCCATAATTTATTGTGGATGTTCAAATTAGTTAAAAGGTGGTATTATGGATGGCTCAATGTTTCATCAAGAGTGTCCTTATTTGACCCATTAAATGCGCATTGAATGAAGACTGATATGTTCCAAGATATTGTAAAAATCCTTCCCTGTCATTGCCAGAATTTTCTTGCATTGTTATTTGCCCTCAGAAATTACTGACTTTTTTTTTTTTTGAATGAACAAGAAAATAAGAAAATTCTGAAATGAGGCTCCAAATTCAAAAGTAGCCTTTGAAATTCTAGAGGCTTTACTCAGCTTCCCATCAGTTTCTGAAAACACTGGAATTATTTTTATATCATTTTACATATGAGACCCTCAATTTGTGACCAGTATCTATGCGTGCCTGACTGGCACAGAGGCATTAAAGGAAAAAAGGTGCCTGGCTAAAGGGAATTTGCAGAGTTTCAGGATTTAGCTCTGATGAACCTGGCTTTAAGTGCAAAAAAAAAAAAACCAGTATCAGCAAGACAGAGTCAAATTTGTGGCCTTAAGAACAGAGAAATCCAAATATACAAAGGAATTCAGCAACAGGAGCATAACAGAGGTTGCATGGCATGGCTGGAAATGGAGCTGGGCACTGGCTGCCTCTGCAGCATCAGCCTCAAGGCATTTCTGGAAATCACATCCAAGACCCTGAGATCCAGCTCTGAACTCAGAAACCTGTTATCACTAATGAGGATGGGATTCATTTTGCAAGAGCTGTAATAAACATTTGTTCAAACAAAAAGAAAAGTGAGGTTTGAAAACACGCAGTCTGTCGCGGCATTAATGGAAAACCTATTTGTGCCATCTATTTTGGAAAAATTATTGAAGAACAGTTCATCCATGTGAAAATATTAGCACTGTAATTCTGTCAAGGTCAGTGAGACCTAGAGGTTTGCTGAGAAATCACCTTCATTTCACCAGGTAAATAAAGAACTCGTTTTTCAAAGGAGCCTATTGAAGAAGGCACTCCATAGCAACAGTTAAATTATGAATACAGCACATATGTTCCATATCATATCATTTACAGCACACTTTAGCATAGACATAATGCTTAGTAACAAACTACAATACCATTCACAAAATGCATTTAAATAGCATAATTTAGTTCATTAAATCCAGTCATTTACAGTAAATCAAAATTATCACAGGAATTGAAGAGAGTACACAGTTGTTTGTTTGAATAGTTAAGCTAGGGAAGTCAATTCCTTTTTGAAGGTCAAGGACACAGTTGTTTCCATTTTCTGTTGTAAAAAAGATACAGCCTGTGTCATAAGATAATTTAGTATCATCTGAATGTGATCAAGTCCTTTCCCCCTGCTTGGTCTGTATTGTATAAGTGGCATGCCTAAAATATATCTAAGTCAAGAAAACGCTTTATGTATAATGTTATCAAATTAGACTTCTTTTTCTTTTACGGACTGAATGGATGTGATTCCAGGCTTTTAAAAGGATTTAGTCTTGCAAATCTGCAGCCTATTACTTGGAAGCGAAGATGTATGTTTTCCCCTAGTCCAGCCATCAATTGCTTGGCCTGTGGAAATATTATTATAAAAGAAAAGTGGATTTTTTGGAGCCTTTCTAAGCTATGCATTCCGGCTTTTGCCATCGGAGGTGCAGCCTGTGTCTCTGTGTGTGTGGTGCTGGCAAGGCCGTGGGTGCAGAAATGACTTTGCAGCACAGACCAGCTGCACAGGGAGCTCAGGATGAATCAACAAATCCCGCTGGGAATTCCTGAGGTTTAAACCCTCCTACAATTTCTTGGGCATCAAAGAGAGGAAGGTGAATTGAATTACTCCCCACATTTAAAAAGCATGCTCCGTTTTTCACTTTGAATTTGCCAAGCATCTTCTTGCACCTCCCTGTTGTCTTCCCTGATTGAAAAGGCCATGAGAAAAGTTCTCTTGTCCTTGCAGAAGCTGTTGGGTTGTCATTAAGCCTTCCTAATCCGCTCTGGGTTTTGCTCAACAGAGTTCTTCACCCAAGAGCATGCTTTTCTCTCCCTTTAAATAATTCCTGCCATCAGAATCACTTCCAGGAAGTGAGAGCCCTCTGCTAGGTCTTCTCTCCCTTGCGAAATTTTGGATGAAATGGAGGTGCCTCTGTTGCATCCATGAGAATGAAATGCTGACTCTTTTCTGACCACGTGGAGGGGAAAATGAGTAAGTTATGATTTCCCACCAATGGACTATACAAGCACCTAAAAATACTAATTAACTGAGTCTCGTTTCACGCTGGTGAAAGAGAGGGGTTTGGGCTGGGTGTTATATTAATGATTGCACAGTCTGTGTACAACTATATGAGTTTAGCCTTAATTGAGCTTTTTTGGGTCCTGATGGCTGCCTGGCTGGAGCAGCACGGAGGATGGGCTCCACTTCCAGCCCACGTCTTGGCAGAGCTGCCCTCTCCTCAACAGGACTCCACGGGAGGGCTGGGAATCGGGCAGTAGCAGCCGACCTGGAGGGGTCGACACCTTAAATTGCCCCAAAGTGCTTGCTTGGAGCTCTCCCTGTTCCCATTCGCATGGAATACCGCGGGATGCCCCCGGAGCAGCAGCCTCAGGGCTGACCCTGCCTCGACGGAGCTCTGCGAGACCTCGGGGAGAGCCTGGGAACAGCGGGGCAAGCAGCCAGCTCCGGACAGGGAGGGACAATTAGGGCCCAAACAAGAATGAATTACGGTGCAATTTGCTTGTTGACACTGGTGCAAAACAAAAGAGAGAGAAGGAGAAAATGTTCTTAAGACAAATAACCTTCCCCATCTTGCCGAGCACTGGGGGAAAAGCCGTGAGCAGGCACAAAGGACACAGATGGCAGCGCAGACCCTTTGTATCCCACCCTGCCAGCACAGCTGTCCGGGACTGCGAGGGAACCGGCCTCTTACGGATTACCCTGTGCACTGAGGAAGCACCGATAGCGCTCACTAGAGTAAAAGTGACAACGCTTTCAAAGGACAGAGCTGTGAGCCAAGGGGCAGTGCTGCAAAAATGCGTCTGCACAAAGCTGGAGCCTCCTCTCCTTGTCAGAGTCCCGGAGCACTGCGAGGACCAGCCTTGCCTGGAGCCCGGGGAGCGGGGTACCGGGGCCAGAGCTCCCGGGAGGAGGGATGGACTCTGGAGTCACTGAGGATCTTTCACAATTTTTTAGCTTTCCAGGCAACATCTGGAAGGCCAGGCTGTTATCAGGTTCCTATAGGCTGGGAAGATAAGTTTCAGACCTCTGCAAAGGAGGATGCCCCATCCCTGCAAGTGTCCAGGGTTGGACAGGGATTGGAGCAACGTGGGATTGTGGAAGGTGTCCCTGCCCACGGCAGAGGGTGGAACAAGATGAGATTTAAGGTCCTTTCCAACCCAAACCATTCTGGGATTCTGGAATTCTGTGAAACAAACTCGGTGGAGGCAAGGAAGGAAATTAAGCCCGTGCAGGGATTTGTGGAGTTGGTGTTTGTAATGGCTTTCACCATAGCAGGGCAGCGCTCACCTGCGAAGGTGCAAGACTTTTTCACATGCACAAAATCCATGCACACAACAGCTAGGCACAAGCACATACAAGAGGAGTTTCCAGTATTTCCCACCTCCGCCTGCACAGATATCAGACACTAAAGTCCCTGGCAAAGCCAGACACATTCCATGTCTTACCCTGTCCACCTCCTTCAGGAAAACATGGGATGCAACAGTTCAGGAAAAACAAAAATGTGAACCCAGGACTAATTTTAGCCCTGATTTTACTGCAAGACAAGTTGGTTATAGCCCACCTTCCCTGCTCTGGAGTATTTCCTGTACAGTACTTTTTTGAAATAGATTTAAATGATTTCACAGAAAAGTCAGGATGTTCATTTATTTATAGAAGAGGAAACTGAGGCACAAGGAGAAAACAGTTACTTGTTCCTGGTGAGTTGCAGCCCAGGGAAACTCCGGCTTGCAGGCTTCAGCTAACTGGTCTGGAAATTGCACAAAATCATTAACTCATCCTTGAAATTTTTTCATGATAGATTGTAACTATTCAGTCTGTCATCTCCAGAGCCTGCCTCTTGCAGGAATTATAACTATGTACCTGAGGGCTGCCACTATGGAATAGCAGAGGGATACATCACGTCTGCTGCCAGGCAATCCTTAATGTGGCTCTGTTTGAGTGCTGCCGGCTGTTATTGGTACGGGTACTTCCACTGCTCTTACTTGAACACTACAGTGTTAATTTGGCACCAAATCTGCATTTAAGGCTTCACCGTGGGACTGGAAAGCAGCGAGCTCAGGAGGAAAATTCCAGCCTCACTTCGAGGTAATTATAAATCTTTTCTCTCCCATTCAGACACTATATTGAGGCTGCTGCATTGGACCAGAATTTTATCTTTCATTTCCACTTTGCTTCTTTGGGTGGGCTTCAGCCAGGCTTTGAGAGGAGGGAGGTCAGAGCTGAGCACTGACAAAGAGCTTTATTCACAAACCACCAGCGGCCCCATTTGCGACTTCCCCCAGCACCCCAGAAGCAACTACGCCGTGACAGGAGAAACTTGGACATCAGACAAACTCCAGATCTGCCCTGCAGCGATTATTTCCTGATAACTCCATGTCTGCACTCCCAGGCACCGCACTGCCTCTGACATGGACTTGCAGGCTCCTCTTGCCGAGCTCGGAGACCTTAGGCAGAAGCTATCAGGAGCCATCTGCCAGCACTGCGCCAGCTAAGGTGTTATTATTTATTAAAAAGACTTTGCTTCCTTCCAGAAAACTGTCTCAGATGAAGTTAAAGGACTCTGAGCCAACCTCACCAATGTTTCTTGGTCTGTATGAGCTGGGACGTTGAGCTCTGCTTGGGAGCTGAGCACAAGAACGGATTGCCTGTGCCTGGCACACTGGAATATTACACCCCAGAGGCTGGGAAGGGCTTGGGAGCAAGGAACAGCTGGTGGGTGCCCTCGTCCCTGTAGACATGCCCCTACAGAGTCCTTGTCAGTGCCCACATTACTGGGGACAGCCCAATCCCACCCTTCTGCAGGTCCTTGTGGGAAGCGCCAGGAAGGACCGTCGTGGCCAAGGAACTGGTGTGTGTTTGCAAAGCTGAAAATAATTTGTCACATCACACGTGGCCAAAGGAGTTTCAGCCCAGCCAGCACACGGGTGGTTTTCAGCAGGTGGCAGAGAGAGCCCAGACCCCTGAAGAGAGGTGGCACCAGTGACAGTGAAATATTTCCAACTCAGAGACCAACAGCAGCATGAGAAGAGGTCTCCTGGCCAAAGCAAACCCACCCAAACCCCAGTCAGCTGCAAACACCAGCACCTTCTCCTTGGAAAAGCACGGATATCTACCCAGGGTGGGGTATGTACAGATTAGAGCTTTCAGCAACAGCTCAAGCTCCCCAAATCCTTACAGTGAGAGGAAACCTCGCTCCCACGGTGATTCAAGACACCAAAGTCAGATTCCCAGTGCTAATTTCTCTCTGCTTGTGTTTCTCTTCCTCCCCATTGCATGGATGGAAACCCTGGAGCAGCTGGAGACAGGAGCCAGGAGATGGAAAAGCATGGATACCTACCCAGGGTGGGGTATGTACAGATTAGAGCTTTCAGCAACAGCTCAAGCTCCCCAAATCCTTACAGTGAGAGGAAACCTCGCTCCCACGGTGATTCAAGACACCAAAGTCAGATTCCCAGTGCTAATTTCTCTCTGCTTGTGTTTCTCTTCCTCCCCATTGCATGGATGGAAACCCTGGAGCAGCTGGAGAGGGGAGCCAGGAGATGGGAAGTGAGGAACCAAAGCAGTGCAGGTGCCACCACGGTGGTGTCCCCACCAAAAAAAACGTGGGGACAAGGTGGCCGTGGGTGGCATGGGCAGCCCTGCTTGGGCACAAAGCTCTCTGCTCTCAGCCTGCCACAGATCAGCACCCAAACAAATGTTTCATGCGGCAATAAACCTGTTGAAGGAATAAATTAACTGCACAGCAAGGTTATGCTTTGGGAATGTCTGCACCGCGGCAAAAGGATCCGCTGTACCCAGTGATTAGGTTTATATTACAATGTGGCTTTTAAGGCTCACTGTGCTGAATAAAAATTTAGGCAATTAGTGCTCTTATTTCTTAGGAAGAACTGCTTGCTATCGTATATTAATACAGCTTTTGCTCAATTAAAATTGTTCTCAGTCAGCAAAAACAATTTCTGCACTGTAATGAAATAATGAAATAATTATATGCAAGGGAGGACTTCTGATCTTTTTAATTATTCTATTCTTCATTTTTAAAAGGGCTATTTCAAAACGCACTCTTATAATTGATTGCTATAAATCAGTCAGGAGCATTCTAAGGATCATAAATATTCTAACTTTTAAAAGACAAAGAAATGCTAAATATTCAATGAAATCCTTCAATATTCAGAAAATTTAATCTAGGGTAAAAGGATAGACTGCTCTTTTGAAAATAAAAAGTAAATTTGTTGTCCTGTGAAAAATGAAATATCTTGAATGTCAGTAACAGAAATGGAATTAACAAGAGATCTTTTTATTGTTTTTTAAGGTCATTAGGCTGTGAATTCTATAATTATGGAAATTGTCAGTCCAGTTCTGTGGAGTGTTTGCTCCCATCCATAAGGTATTGGAATGTTCAATCAGTCTCTCTCGTGGGAAAGTTAGGTCATAACTGTAAGTGTACCAGCAAAATTGAATTAAGCAAAGAGATTTCATTAGTATTTATAGCCAGAAGGCATCTGTAAAAGTACAGGGCAAAGAAGTTATGTGGAAGTCAAAGGAGAAAAAAAAATGGGTTTCTGGTGACAAAGGCGAATCTGAAAGAGATATAAGTGTATAATGAATAAGAGCTATTGAGCGCTGCTCCAAGGAGGGAGTTGCAAAGATGTCAAATATTGATTTTCTTGTGTATGCCTTTGGACTACATATGTAATTGTTTGGATTTGCTGTCTTCATGATACAACAATATTTGTTGTTGAAGGTTAAAAAGCAGAGTGTGAAGCAACCCAAAAAAGTCTGAAACGTGTTGGAGAATTACAATAATTCCACGGGCGGGATTGCAGGAGCAGAATCCGTACTTCTGAGCGAATAAACACGTTTATGGCAGGCAGTTGTGTGTTGGAAGTGTCGCTCCTGGAGCTGCAGGAACACGCCCTGGGTGCAGGGCCGTCGAACCATATTGCATTTATTGACTGAAAGTATACTGTTTGCTTCTAATGAATTTTTAGAATTTTCATACCGCGAAAATATTCCGAGATCAGGTTTATACGTGCGGAGTGTTGCATGCGCTTTTGTGCAGACAAATGTAACCCTCGTGTGTGAGTTGTTTATTGAGGAATGACACCGCCTCTCTGGGTCTTACTGCAGAACTGAGAACGTGTTTCCTGATGCTGATTAAGATCTTAATGCCATAAACCTCTGGAAATGTTTTCATCCGGAAGAAACAAGTGCACAAATCGCCTTCAGAATTATTCTCATTTTTAATAGTGCTGACGTGGAAGTTCTTGATATTTCTTCACAAGAGGGATTTGTGACTGTTTGGAGTGATATTTTCCACATGTGATCCTTACATGCAAGCAATCGAATCTTTACTGGCAACTTTGTCCCTGATTCCAGAGGGATGTGGATTTCAACAGAGGAGTCTCTTGGAGATCCTGGAGAACCAAAAGCAAAGGAAAAGGGAAAGTTGGAGGCAACCCAAATGTCAGAGCCCGCCTAAATCATTCATTCTCATTTTAGGTGCTCAGGTTGGGAGGTGGGGTCTTTATTTTCAGAATCTGACAGAGTCTGACTATCAGGTTATAACAAAGAATTCCCAGTGAGGAGCAGTGTGGAAAAAGCCCAAAACCCAGCTGTAAACAAGAATAAGAATGGAATCAGATTCCATTCTTATGGCCCTGATGAACCATGGCCCTGATGAATTTGGTGTCAGAGCTCCCTTTGCTCTCCGTGGGGATGCAAGCTCACCCTCACCTGTACAGAGAAAATCCTCAGGGAGCCCAGGGAAATTTGCAGTTCTCCTTAACTTGTCTAAACATAAAGCTCTCTCAGGGATGGAAATCACATCTTTTCCTAGTCCAGGGGTGTGACTTGCTGGTTCCTTCCTCGCTTCTCTCCTGCTCAGGGTACCAAGGCTCCTCATCTTTCATCCAAGTCCCTGCTGCAGAGCCCTCCACGGTCACAGCAGCAACTCTGCATGCTGGAAGTGTGGGGGAATCAGGAATTCAACTTCCTCCTGGGCAGTAAGGAAAGCAAATTTGGAATGTTTTGTCCTGACTGTCTCTCATCTGGAGCAGTTTCACTCTGCCCCTCGCATGCTGTAATTCTATTTATTCCGTTACACACGATCATCAGTGAGATGGGATTACAGCACAGGGAGATGAAGTGATTTTCCCAGGGCCATAGGAAAACCAGGAATTGGAGTCAACTGTGATATCCAAACCTACACAAACTTCTCCAGGCTATGCTAGAGTGTATTTCCCTAAATTCAACAAATCATCCGTAAGATCTCATCTTGAGAACACCCCTTTCCTCCCTAGGAAACACTAACCACAAGTTGAGTGTGAATTTTTTAATCTTAGGTGAAAATACTTCCTAATAAGTCACGCTTATTCCATGAAAATAACATCTCCAAACCTGCTAAACTGGGAAGCTGCTTGATTTTGCAAACACCCCCAAGAGCGGAGGGCAGGACAGTGCCATCCCTCCTCTAGCCCCAAATCCTGCTGCCTGCTCTGCCAAGGAGGGAAGGGGCTGGAAGTTTTTGGAGCCCTGCTGTCAGAGTACAATGTTGCCTAAGCAAGCATTAAGAGATTATGGTAATAATAGGTGTGCTTACTGCAAATAAAAGGTTTCATTAATCAAGCCATACCGAGATAAACCTGTCAGTGGACAGAGGAAACTAGAAATCAAACGCTGTGAAAGTTCTGACAGATTGTTAAATAGAAACCCTTTAAAACTGAATTTAATTTACTGTGATATTACAGATATTTATGCATCAATAGGCAAGTGCAGATTGAGTTCGAAGGTCAGCTCTGGTGCTTGAAAAATAAACGTGCAGAATGAAACAGAAGGTGACAGTTACCTTTGTCAGAAATTACAGTTTATTAAACTAAATATGAAGCTCTCTCATCTGATTCATGTTAAGCACCAAGGCACGAGGCTGGGGGGTAATTTACTGCAGTAGATTGGTGAGGGGATAATTATGGAAACACTCCCCCTTTTTTTAAAGTTGGATCTATAAACTTCAGCAGAAGAAACCAGGAACAAACATTGCAGCACAGAAGCACAGTCAGGTACCAAAGGGCAGCGAGCACAAAGACCTTTCAGCAAGATTATTCGCGAGTTATGCCATTAAAACGCTGCTCTCCTGTCAGGCACTGGGGTTTTTTACTTCTATATTAGCATTTATTTAATTAATTTCTCCTCTTGAAATGTTTTTTAAGTTCTCCACTTTCAGATTCGTACCTTCCTTAGAATCGGGACGCTCCTCTTCCTCCCCCTTCTTCCTCAGCTTCAGGAAATCAGGTGAGCAATGTGAAAGAAACACGAATTTAAGGAGATTTCTGTCCAGGTAATTCTGGCAGCAAGTTGCACAAAGCTGTTTTTGAAGGGAGGTGCCATTGACCTGGGCAAGAGCTGCGGCTCAGTCTGTTCCACATCGTTCTTTGGAGGAATAAAACCCCAGAGATCGGTCGCTGAAGTGTCGTGGGCAGATAGAAAATAAAATACCATTCCTGTTCCCAGCAATTATCAAATCCCATACAGACAGGCATCAATCTTTCTGCCACTGGATCAGTATCTAACGTAAATATTTAACTTAAACACAATGGTTACGTTGCTTACATGGTTTTATTTCAGATGACTGAAATTTGAAGGGAAAATTTGGACTTAATAATGATCCAGCTGAGCCAACCACAAGGCTGCTTGACCCTACCAAGCACAGAAAGAAGTCCTTGAATAAAAGCAATCCTAAGTGAAAATAAGTATGTCAGTGCTATGTGAGATGAACATATTTATCTGCCAGACTTACGTGAGATCATATCTAAATACATGACTCCAAAACATGTAAGTATATTACATTTCACACACATAAGAAACATGTAAACCATGCAGGACATGTTAGCTGTAGCTATGCTGGACACATGTCCTTCCCAGAATGACAGCCTGAAAAGTCCTTACCAACTTGGGAAAAACTCCTGCAAATAAATACTGCAATGGAAGCAATGACGTGAGTGAAGTTTTTCAGGAGCCAGCACAGCTTTATGAGAAAATTCCCTTTTTTGCATGTGTAAGGAGTGCAGGACTGGGGCATCAGTTATTAGAAGCCAAATTAATTAGTTCATAAAAGCCATAGCAGCAGGATAGTGTGACAGAGTCTCAGCCATGGGCCTCCTCTGGTCATCCTCCCTCCGTGAGCAGCGTTTGTTAAACACCAGCAGCCCCGCTCCCACTGAGCCCCTGAAGCCACTCAGGAGCTGCCTTTGCTGCAGCTTCAGTACAGGAATGACCATTGCTCCAGGTCGAGGTTCACTAAGAAATGAAAATAAAACGCTAAAATCTATCAGGAGAAAGGCAGGAAGGAAGATATTTCATATATATGAAGATGAAAATTTACCTTACAAATTTGAACAAGACCTATCCGGAAAATGAAGCGCTAGTCCGGCGTTAGAAGATTGTTAACCTGAAGCACACATTTAAGTCTCATTAATTTACATGGTTTAAATGCTATGCACCTTTAGGCACTGGAAGGGGCTCTAAAGTCTCCCTGGAGCCTTCTCTTCTCCAGGTGAGCACTCCCAGCTCTCCCAGGCTGGCTCCAGCCCTGGAGCAGCTCCATGGCCTCCTCTGGACTTTATCCTGCAGCTCCACGTCCTGATGCCGGGACCCAGAGCTGGAGGTGGCTCTGCAGGTGGGTCTCACCACAGAGGAGTAGAGGGGGACAATCACCTTGGTCACAAGAACCATGAGAACGTGCCCTGAGCGATGATCTCATCTGGATTTTGAGGAGGAAAACCACAATTTGGAAGGTTTTAAATGAACCCAAGCAAGCAGAAGGAGCCCTCTCACACCCGTGATGTGCGAGCCCTCAAAGTGAATGATCTGTGAGTATCACAGAGCCATTTTCACCAGGAAAAATGCAAGGAGCAGTAAAAAAAACCGAGTAAAGAGGAGCCACAATGGGCATGAGTTTCCAGCAGAGCTAAAAGGCACCCAGTGCCTCCTGCCCGTGGCTGAAGGCTGGGGCAGGGATCACTCCCCACCTCCAGGACCCACTCCAAGCCCTGTGACAACATCCTGAACTCCTGCACCAGGAGCAGGCAGCCCCAAACTGGGAACAAGCCCAGCCCTGGGCAGGATTAAGACTTTTATCCCCAGGCAATACTCGCTGCTCCTTAGCAGAGGGCCGAGACAGCCCTCTGCGTTTTATTTATTTAGATGAGTTTACAAAGCAATTAAGACATTTTGGCAAATGCTGAGGTGCAGATTTCCTCCCTTATGATAGATCATTCCTGGCTCCTTTTTTTTTTGCCTGTCTCCTTCTGGACAGATAAATGTTTCATGGTCCCACAGACATATTTTCTCTCTGCCCAGTTGCTCAGAATCCATTTAAAAATGCCTGTTGAACTCTTCTATCATGAAATATTTTAATAAGAGCCCCTAAATAAGCTGTGTTTACAGACTGCAAATACTGCTTGACCAGCTCAGCATGTTTCATCACCTCCTCAGCTGGAATTCCTCTTGGAAATCTTTCTTACCTGGGCAAAAGCAGGAAATCCAACAAAAAGTAATAATACTGATGTACTTTAAGGAAGAAATATTTTTTCTTCACATCCTCCCCTTTCAATTGGAAATACCACCCTTTAATGGTTTTGGACAAAGTTAAAACCCGCTCTGGTTTTATCCTGGACAGGAGCTAAGTTGCCAACGTGCGCTCTCAACATGGAAGTGCTGGAAAAGCTCATCCGGGCTCTGCACCACCTGTGATCCCTCAAAGAAGCTTCTGAAATCAGTAGGTTTTTTTACAACATGCCCTGGAAGGCATTAAAAGACTTTAATAAAATGTTTAATAAAATACCTCTAATAAGGTGAAGGATCTAAATGGAATTCGCAGAAATGCCCTGATGGATGAAGCTGATGAAGCTTTGTGGGGGGAAGGAAAGTGCAGCTCTGCTGGAAATGGTCCATGTTGCCCCAAAAAATTAAAAATATGTCTTTTTTGGCCTTAAAAAATAGATTGGTGGGGGGAAGAAGAAAAAAGCAGGATTTCTTCTTTCTGAAGCTGGTCACTTCTCTTTCCGAGAAGTTCGTGGAGGTCACCAAGTTTTCACGGAAAAATTGTGATCATTTAATTCTGTGTTTGAAGGTGGAGGAGGAAAACGTTGGACTGGCAGGTCAGGATGGCCCTTTGGTGCCTCCCCATGCTCTGCCCTAAGCTGGGACTTGCAGGGCCTTAGCAACGCATATTTTCTTTACCAAAAATAAGCAAGGAGTCCCCTAGAATGTGTTACAGCACTCTCCAGACAAGGAGCTACCTGGTTTAGCAGGTGAAGAGGTGCTTGGGGAGTTTTTGATAGAGAGATTATGGACCTGATTACATTAATACCTAACACGGGTTTTAACCTGCATTTTGGGTAAAATTCACCGTTCTGCAGAAGGCCTATAAAAGGCCTGTGCACCACTTACGCTCCACCAAGGCCCCATTTGGATGGTGCCCGTGGAGCTGGGGTGATGCATGGGCCCTGTGCCTCGGGATGGGCCCCATCCCTGATCCATCAATAATATTCCACGTGTTGGGGAAAAATATTAGCGGAGTAATTTTATTAACAGCAGCGATAACTCACCGCTTGTCTTGCCGTGCTTAATAAAGGGAATCGAGGGTGTTGTACACCAGCCTGAGGAGCGGCTCACAAAACTATCCTGCTAAAAACAAACAGACGAAGCCCTGGGAAGCAGGAGAGCGCGTGGAGGGGGAGCTGGCTCCCACCAAGGTCCTGGCTGTGCTGAGGAACAAAATGAAATCGTGGATCAGCTCGTGGATGTCACGATGTGGGAAATCTCACGGTGTGGCAAATCTCACGGTGTGGCAAATCTCACGGCAGTGCCGGTGAGCTAAGAGCGTGTTTGCTTCACGCTGCGAGGAGGACTGGGCCAGCCCATGGAGAGCTCCCAGCTTCCAGCACAGGGATTTCCTCACAGCCCTGGAAATCCTCTTAGCGCCTTCATTTGCATCTCACTGGCCAGGGGAATAACTGAGAAAACAACCCTGCTGTGTCTTCCTCACACCTCCTGCCTACCTGCGAAGTCGGTGTAAGAACACGCAGGGACAGTGGTGTGAAAGGAGCTGCCACTGCTGCCTCTCTGTGGATCCTCATTTGGAGTCGTGTCCCTTCTTTTTGTGTTGCATTCCCCCTTTTTGAGGCACGTCCCCATATCTGCTGCCAAACTGGCACCACTTGCACCATCCCTTCGGGCCACAAAGAGATGAAGGAAAAAATACTCTGTCGTGTTGATTTATTCAGACAAACAGGGCCATTTTCACATAAAATTCATCTTCCCTCCTGAGCCTATCCAGAGTCCTCTCTCCATCCATAAATGGGGGAATCCCCAGGTTTTGAAGGAGCAAGGATGGCCTAAGCACATCCCTTCCCAGATCGGCCATTCCCTGGGGGATGAGCTGGGGGGTGTCCGTGTCTCACCCCAATATTGCTGCTGTGCCTGGAGCAGGGCTGGGGGCTGCCCTGTGCAGCCCCCCAGGAGCTGGGCCAGGGTCACCCCTTCCCACCCACCCCTTCCCTCCATGAATTCAAATAAATCAAATTTAAGGGAATTTTTTGCCTCTGATTTTTGTTCCTGGGTATTTATTACGCCTCACAGTACAGGAGCCTCCTCCAGGGGCAGGGGTGTGACTGGGTGTTTTGGGGATGAGTTTTAGCCGTTTTTAGGAGATAGCTGGGGACATGAGCAGGGCCCTTCCAGGAATCAGCACTGCTGGATGCCAGGGCTGCATGGGACTGAAGAGTGGGTGCAGGGTCTTGCAGCCAAAATTGGGGATAAATATCCATTTGTTTAGAGTGGGGATTTGCAAAATGAAAATCTGAAGAACAAACGAATTTTGATTGAACGACTGCCAAATGTTTGGATGCTTTTTGTTTTTTGTTTTTCAAATCAGGTCTCAGCTAACTTTGCAGCCCTCTTGTCCAAAAGGCAGCAGAGCTCATCTGCTCATACAGCCTAATTTGCCTAATAATAATTCTGTGTTTTAACTTATTTGATTAATTTTGCTCTCTCCTTGCTTTGTAAAGCACCCAAATCTCTACGCTGTACCAGGCTCCACTCTTCTGACCCTTTTGATTTTGTTTTGCGAGTCCCAAGAGGATACATTCTGGGGACACCTGAGCGCTGCTGCCTGCTTTTGCCACTTCCTGGGATGTTTTCCTGCCTGTGTCCAGCCCGGGGATGTCTCCCTGTGAGCCGAGCCGAGCCAGCACCGCTGGGCGCCCCTCCACCTGCATCCTGCCAGCTCCCAGGAGAGGGAAGGGACAGAGCAGGCAATGACCAGCGCCAAGACGCACCTGCAGGAAAACGATCCCCAAATTCAAGGCGATTCGCTGTTTTACACAAACACGGCGTTTGGCTGGTTTAGATCCGGAGCAGGGAGAAGCTCCGGGTGAAACCGCAGGGGCGGTGGGAGGACGGACACGGTGCGGGGCTGAGCCGCTCCCCGGCCCCGACGGCGGGGGCTGCCCGGGGGGAGAACCTGCGGGCACATAAATAGCCGCGCATGAACCCGCACATACAACCGCATCCCTCCGAGGGGCCGGACGGGGGTGGTTCGTGCCTCCCCCCGCCCGCCCGCGGTCCCCCGGGGCCGGGCGGGGAGCGGGGCCGTGCCCGCGGGGCAGCCCCGGCGCCTCGGCCCCGCTCGGAGGGGCGGGGAGCGGAGGGCGTGTGTGTATTTGGGGGTGTCTCCCAAAGGGGAAAAGGCTGCAGAACATGGAAAATCTGCGCCTGGTGAAACCCAAGCTCAGCTGGAAAGGCAGCGCGCAAACAGCGCCGGGGGCCGCGGGCCAGCCGGGGGAGGCGCAGGTTCCGCGGGGCGCGGCCCCCGTCCCTCCGGCAGCGCCGAGGGTGCGAGGGGGGATCCCCAAAGTTGCCTCCCCTGCGCGGCAGCGCACCTCGCACGGGGGAGAGTCCCGCGGCCGCGGAGCGCCGGCCGCCCCCAGCTTGGGTTTCCCTAAAGGCGAACTGGGGCTAAATAATGGATCGATCTAAAATTAACCGGAGGAATGGAAATGCTCTAAAAATAAGCCAGCAGCTGCCGTGGTCGCAGCCCCCCGCTCCCGTGGGGAAGGGGGAGCGGGGCCGGCCGGAGGAGGGGGCGCGGGCAGAGCCGGGCAGGCTGCGCGGGGCTGCGCGGAGCGACGGCCGCGGCTCT
>VWPU01017563.1:0-32804 GCA_013398955.1 Callaeas wilsoni
GGCCGGCAGGGGGCGCTGCGCGCCGGAGCGGCTCTTGCGCCCCCTGTCGGTGACACCCGGCGGGGCCCCCGCGGGAAACTCCGGGCCCGGGGACAGGCCGGGAGGCACGGGCACACCGGGACAGCCGCGGGGTCCGGGCCCGGGGACAGCCGGTGTGACCGGGCACGGGGACAGCCGCAGGGTCGCGCGCACACCGGGACAGCCGCGGGGTCCGGGCCCGGGGACAGCCGGTGTGACCGGGCACGGGGACAGCCGCAGGGTCGCGCGCACACCGGGACAGCCGCGGGGTCCGGGCCCGGGGACAGCCGGTGTGACCGGGCACGGGGACAGCCGCAGGGTCGCGCGCACACCGGGACAGCCGCGGGGTCCGGGCCCGGGGACAGCCGGTGTGACCGGGCACGGGGACAGCCGCAGGGTCGCGCGCACACCGGGACAGCCGCGGGGTCCGGGCCCGGGGACAGCCGGTGTGACCGGGCACGGGGACAGCCGCAGGGTCGCGCGCACACCGGGACAGCCGCGGGGTCCGGGCCCGGGGACAGCCGGTGTGACCGGGCACGGGGACAGCCGCAGGGTCGCGCGCACACCGGGACAGCCGCGGGGTCCGGGCCCGGGGACAGCCGGTGTGACCGGGCACGGGGACAGCCGCAGGGTCGCGCGCACACCGGGACAGCCGCGGGGTCCGGGCACGGGGACAGCCGCGGGGTCCGGGAACGGGGACAGCCGGTGTGTCACGGGCACAGGGTGTCCGGGCACGGGGACAGCCGGTGTGTCCGGTGCACACGGGGACAGCCGGTGTGNGGGGACAGCCGGTGTGTCCGCTGCACACGGGGACAGCCGGTGTGTCCGGGCACGGGGACAGCCGGTGTGTCCGGTGCACACGGGGAGAGCCGGTGTGCCCCAGGCACTGCGAGAGGCGGTGCTGCAGGTGGAAGCGCTGTGCAGTTCCAGCTTTCTCATGCGGTTGAAGCCTTTTCCCATCGAGCTTTCGCTGCCAGTGCTGGGGCTGCAGACCGAAGGCAGAGCTGGGCACTGTGGCACTGTGGCCATCTCCCAGGAGCCAGTGATTCTAACATCACAGAGCTTCAGCCTGAGCTCTGGGGGCTGTTCTGAGACTGTTCTAATAAACGAACCTAGGCTCAGGAGAGTTACAAATCCTTAGGGCATGAACACAACACAATTTAACTCTGGGCTTATATTATTGAAATGGTGCAGAGGTGTAGTTTTCGTTGCTGTGAGGAATGACCAACGATGTAGCATCTCAGAGGTAAACAAAAACTTAATGGCAAATGTAGTATCAAAACATAGATCAACAAATATTCACTGCCAGGTCCCTTGGAAACACAACACTTGCTTCTTTCTGTCGCAGTTCCTCAGTCCCGAAGGACGCTGTGCCTTGGGTCTCAGGGAGGCCGGAGCACTCATTGGGGTATTTCATCTCTAGCCTCAATAATCAGACATCACTCCCTTCCACAGTGACTGCACATCACTCTGCAAGGAACACAAAGCTCAGACACCCATCCCAAAGCTGCCTTCAGCAGGTCCCGTCTTGTCCCACGCTACCCTCAGACACCTGCTCTGTGTTCATGCTTCTGTTCCCACACCTTCCCCTGGATTATTGCCAGTGCATGTGGCAGCACAGAGATGCAAGTGAAAAATAAAGCTTTGAAATGCAGTAGGGATTGAAAAGAACAGGTGCGGCCATGCAGAAAAGGAACTCCTGCTGGTTTTACTCCCCAGAGCTAGTGTCTCACGGAGCTATGCCCTTCTATTACCCCAACAGCAGAGCCAGTGGGCCCTGAAACTCAGAGATTTCCAAAAATTGAAAAACTGGTATTGACAATTCTGAAGAGTTCTGTACATAGCAGTTGGTGCTTGAGTCAAGAAAATAAGTGCTCAGCATCAGTCAGTGTTCAGCATCAGACAATGCCACTCTCCACGTGGCTGTCAGAACGAAGCTTCATCAAATTCACAGACAGATTACAAAATGTGGTGTTTTGACATAATCAACAGCAGGTTTTTGAAATTCTTCCCAAGTAAAGATAATTAACTGGAAGCAACGCAGGTGCTGTTGTGAGAGACTGAAATATTACAGTTAATGGCTTAAACACTGTTGTGAAGCACTTTTTGCCCATTATGGCAGTACTGTACACTGAGACCACCAAAGCCCACCCCTCCCTGAATGTTCCTCCTGACTTCTTAGTCCAGTGATAGGCATTTCTGCTATATTTATTTTTTTTCCCTGCTGTTGATAAAAAGAAATAATCTTGGCACTTTTTTCAAAGCCATAGAAAATATCCACAATAAGGGCAGTGAAAACGCCTGGTGTCTGGAGGAAATGACAGACACTCTTCATTCTTCCAGAGTCAGGGAGTTATCAAACTTCTATAAGATAAAAGGCAGAATGATTTTTTGGTTTCATTTTTAAGATCCCAGTTTCTCTTTCCAGATTGAACGCTCTCAGTATGTAGTATTCATTGAATAAATTGAATAAAATATTCAATTACCAGGAAATCCTTAAACCATCCTCTTCTGCCAGCAGCCTCCAATTCCTCCATCATGAGAACAGAATCCTCATGTCCATTTCAAAAGGAACCAATGCGTTCTCTCAAGTAATCAGCAAAGCCAAGAAAACTCAGGTGCTAGAGCTTTGTAAAGCTCAATCTGAACCAGTGGGGAAGTTGTAACTGTTAGAAAGTTGATACTAAGGTAATATTGGTCCATGAAAGGTAAATGCTCTCATTTCACTGAAGTGAAATAGCTGAAAGCAGTGCTCAGTTCCCCTCTAGCACCTCTGGCCCAAAGTATGGTTTGTGGCTGGAGAGCCACGTGCCAGCACTGCCCAAAGAGAATTGTGCCCCATCCCTAGAGCCTGTCTCAGGGTACTGACACCTCTTCTCCATTAGAAACAGCCTTAGGAATCCATTCTGAACTGGTCAGACTTCAGGACACTGGCAGGAGCTCCCAGGGAACAGAGTTTGCTCTTCCAAACACATGAATTAATAATGTTTTATTAATTTTACTACTTTAGAGTGAATAATGGTCATCATTTTGGCTGGTTGCCACAAAATCATCCAGCAAAATGACAGTCTACACCAATACCTTTTATTTTTTTACTTTCCTTGATTTACTGGTGTTTTTAACATTTGCATTGTAGATCTGACAGTCCAGTATATGGTCTTCCTTTACTGCAGTCAGTGAATATCAGAAGCAAGCTGTGTATTATTAGACATATCTGAGAACTCTCAATCTTACAACTCAATGAATAAAAAACCTTATAAAGTGTCTTCTTCAAATTAATCTTTAGCAAGAACCTAGAACCATCTGATGTACTATCACATTTCTCACATAATCCTTCATTTTCAATAACTTCTAAGTTGATATCTTTGTTACACCTTGAAACTCCCTCTGCTTAACCCAAGTGAGCATCTCCCAGAAGCAATCACACACTGCAAGGAAGAAAAGGTCCTGTTGGAGATGGCTTGCTGAGCAGTTTGCTAGTCAGGCTACCCAAGCAGTATGAGAATTCAGTTCATTGTGTCATTCTAGTAGGTAGCAGCTAAATTAAACGGTGTCCAGCAAGTAGCTGAAGGCTCAGAGTAACAACTTGCACCTCCCCGTGCACTGCCTGGGCTGGCAGCGCGTGAGATGCCAGAGCTTTAACACCCACACAGCCAGAGCACTGCAGACCGAGCTCCTGATAGCCGAGTCCCTTGGCAAATTCATGAAGGATAATAAAATCAAGTCCTTTTATTTCGGAATTTATTAAAGCAGCTTTCAATTCATTGCAGTGATGCTGTGTCTGTCACTTTGCCTCCCTCCAGCCGGAGCGCTGAGGGCAGATACGGCATCTCACAAGGGTTTACAGACGAGACTCTGCATGAGTGACTGAGCTATGGCAGCTGCTGAGCAAGTGTGGCCTGCAAAAGGGAGAAAGGAGCTCAGAAAATTCTGCTCTGGGAGGAGGGAGCTCCTTTCAAGTGCAGAAATTAGGCAACTCTCTTTCAAATAACGGACCAAGTCTTGTAATAAATCTCTGCCTATTTCACACCCTTTAGGAAATAAAGAGTCAAACACCCCATCATTATCTATGCCATCTTTTGGTGTTTCAAGTGAGAGCCCTACTCCATGCCTTGGAGAAGAGAAGGGAAAACTGGGGGGACAACGGGGGGAAGAGAGATGATAATGAAAGACACAGAGAGAGAGAGAGAGAACAGCAGTGCCCACAGTGCCCTGTTCCATCGCCCTTCCCTTCACAGCACAGTCAGAGTCTCTGCTGCCACCTCAGTTGTGACTGTATTATATAAACATGATGTGCCTGTGAAATATCCGTGGGATAGTCCTATGGCAAAACATATTTCTGTAGTTCACTGGATAGGAAACATATCCTAAATTTTAACTGCATCTTACCAAGGAAGGTGTTTGCTTTCAAAGTTGTTGAGACTCTGTTAGTGGCTTAAGAAGCTTCAGTTCTACCCTTACATGATCCTGAGCAGAAAACCATGTTTGGGACCTGCTTCTAATTATGACCTGCCCCTCCTTTTTTCCATAGGAAGTACAATTACTGCTGCTATGGAGACAAGTGTAATTCAGGCAAGATGTGGGTCAAAGCAATACTTAGGAGGCAAAAATTCACAGGAAAGCACCCTTTTTGCTATCTGTCCTCTCCTGGAGAAGGGTCTTCTCCCAGTCTCCCCTTGCCAACTTCCACCACCATCTGCTGTCTCAGGAAAGAAAGAGCCAAACAAATCACCTGTAACTAACACCTGAAACTTCTCACCAGGAGAGCTGCTCTTTCTCCCTCGCCCACCCCGTTCCCACGCCTTACCCATCAGTGACTCCAGCCATTCACAAGCTCTGCCACCAAACCCACATCAACAGCACCTCTGTGGGCATAACAGGCTCAAATAAGCTCTTACTAGTCCAAAATGGGAGACTTTCATTAATTTAATGGAGAAGGCTATATAAATTTAAATCGTTTTTTAGGTACACTTACAATGTTATCAGGTTCCTGAACCAAAACACTGCTTTTATTCCCCAAGACAGTCCCCTTTGCCTGCTCCTCACAGTACACCTTAAACACATTTGTATGAATTCTTTCCAAGAAATCCAGTTACAAGCTATGTTATTTTACATGAAAACAGCAGTGAGACTGAAAACAATCTTGCCCTTCCTGGTGAGATGCTGCTCAGACTAAAGGCCTGAGATGGTCGTTTGCTGGAAGAGGCAATTGATTCAAAGGAAAGGTTTGTGTTGAAATGAAGGAATTCTATGTCTGAATATGAAATAACATCAAGCAGGATAAAGGATGGCTGTGGTACCTTTAAAGAAACTCCAGCACTGAGGAAACAGATCCATCAGTACACCAGAGGAACCAACAACCTCCCAAACCCTAGCAGCCAGCTAAATGTGAAACCTTTCAATTATGGTTTAAAATCACATCCTCACTTAGACACTTCTCCCAAAGAGGTGGACTTCAGATACACCTGACAATGACACGAAGAAACTGAAAGATAAAATAGAGTCAACCTTCCATTATGTAATCCCAAATACTGAATCTTGCCATGTTACTAAGCAAGACACAGGTAACTATACAAGCAGATGCAACACTACAAATAAAGAAAAACATTGTGTTCACTTATCAAGCTATGCTTTAAAATAGTTTGTTAAGTATGAACAGCTAGGAAGGACATAAAGGAATAATTCAAAGGCACTAGTCACAAAAAATAGAGGTGGGAGCGAAAGACAAACCGTGCCAAGTAATTTCATCTAGGAGATGCAACTAGCTGCATAAGGAGATGAATTGTCCCATTTACCCCAAGAAGCAAAGTCAAATGGTGCTAAAGGGTGGTAGTTCTTCCTCAAGAGAGTCTGCCCATCAGAAATCCACAGTATTTATTGAAAAAAAGAAAAAAAAGTTGCCTTAGCAATTAGCACTTCTGGAGCTCACAGGTTAGCAGGGAGGGAGTTAGAGTTTGGTGACATACTCTGCACATTAAATTTGTCCTGTTTTTCAGGATACAGAACATACTTTCTAAATATAAAGAAATTATAGAAGCATCTGCAAAGTTTCAATAAAAATTCTTTTTAAGCTTCATCTGAAAGGGCTACACAATAAAACTATTGTATTATAAAGGATCTGTTTTGTCTATTCAAAATTTCTCGTCCACACAGTGGAAATGTAAGTACGTTACACCAGCTATCCTACTCCTGAGCTCTGAGATACTCAACAAAAGATCCCGTAACAGCCAGAAACAGCACTTAAAACTCTCTAAGGACTCTTCTCTTACTGATTTAGAATGATAGGCAGTTCACCTGCTGAACTTTCTTGTAAAACGCGTACCAGGAATTTTGTGTCTGTTCACATTCTCAGTCAGGACCGTATGAATAAGAGATGTGACACAATTTATCCATATGCAGCACCATTTCCTCCCAAAGCACAGCATGCTGTATCTCACAGCTGCCCTTTTCACTGCTGCAGCAGTAAGAGAACAGAGGAAAGAAATAAACTGAACTCCTCTACAATGACAAAGTGTCTACAGACAGCCAACGAACCCTCAAAACCAGAATCAGATAAATCTTCTTCAGAAAGATAGATGTTCAAAGAGCAATTCCTTCTGTAGGCTACAGTTAATCTGAAGAATATCTTGTCATTGCCATGTCAGAGATAAACATTTCAAACGTGGGAAACAACCTTAAGGTGCTGTAAAACTCTACAGCATCACTGAAATCATTGGAGCAGAGACAACTTGGCCTCTCTGAGGAGTCACATCTAAGACTCTTAGAATAGAATAGTTCCAGTTGGGAGGGACCTAAAACAGTCACCGAGTGCAGTTTGCTGAGAAGCAGCACCTCCAGATGGAGGTTTAGAGGTGTCATCACTGACACCACTGTCAGCCCAGGTCTGTTCCCAAGCTGCCCGCAGTGAGCAGACACGCCCAATCCCACCGAGCCCATTCCCTCCAAAGAGGGAGCTTCTCTACCAGACAAGTAGACACAGATGTGGTCCAGTACAATTCAGCACTACAGTGAAGAGCTTCCGATGCAATTTTAGTCAGCTTCACTAATTCGGGCAGTAAAATTAGGAGAGCTCATCAAAATAAGAACTTGAGACCCTGTCAGTGACCAAGGCAACCTCAGTTAGCTTTGTCCTACAACAGTGAAGGCAGCACACTGCTGCATCACACAACACAGTCAGAACCTGAATTCAATGGCATTTTTCTGCATAAAGTTGTGAGAGCATTTAAGAATAACTAGGACAGCTGTTGGCTCCAGCCTAAAAATACAGAACGCATCTGCTTCATTTACCTTCATGTGCTCAAACATCCAGCACCGAACAAGCATAAGGCTTACAGTGGTACTAGAATTTTTCTATATGAAGAAACAGAAGGAGCCAACCATGCAGCAGTTTCCATCCATGCCTGACAGGAAAAGTGAGGGGTGAGCTATTTGCAAGAACCAAAAATAAAAAAATGTTCAACTTGCACCTACATAAAAGTGTTTGCTGATGATAAGAGATTGACGTAAAATACTTTTTTGAAGGTTATGTAAATGGAAGCTAATTACCAGACACTAGATTACTCCATAATCTATTTTTGCAATTAGCATCTTTTCTTACTGAGGTTTTATTACAAAAGCTGACCCCACAGCAGACCCACAAGCACAAACCCAGTCTTGAAGAGTCACCTGTACTCATTTCACCTTTCTTTTCTCCAGGACAGATTTTGCCATTTATAAAAGTGAGATTATCAGCAGATACCTTAGAAACAGAGGCTTTTTGCACAGGTGCAGGGCAAACAGGAAAGAATAACATTATCTGCTTCCCCAGAATGTCTCTGCTGATGTGTCTGGAGCCCTCAGAACAAGGACTCTGGTGTCCCCCACAGACCCCAAAGGCCAGACCCTACCCTGCAGCACAGAAAACACAATTAGAACTGAACTGTAATTAAGTAATCATAGCTGGAAAAAAGATTGTGGTAAGTATCTTCAACCTGATACACAGTAGCTCTGACAGCAGGTTCTGAATGTGTGTCAGAAATACTAAAAAAGCAAGCGTGGGAAGGAATTACCTGAATGATACAAGCAAAAATAAGAAAAAGGAAGAATTAACTAAAAACCTTTCAATTTATTAAGATCTAGGAGAAATGGAAAAGACTCTACAGATCTTGAATTTCACTGCTACACATGATGCCTTCTTTATGTGCTGCATGTACAAGCAATGACAGACAAAAGAGAGACAAATTAGTTTGATATATTCTCTCTGCCTGGGCACAGACTTTCACTGTTCGACATGACATCGTAGCAGGCTGTCAGAAATGCAGTGATTGTCAGGTTTTCACATTGCTACCCAACCACTATTCTACAAGCATCAAAGTTTAGGTAAAACGCTGCCAATAAGCTCATATTTACACTTCAGAGAAGCATACTGTTACTGTTCTCCTTCTAATTGAGCTGTGTAAAGGCTTAGGCCTAATAACCATGACTTTAATGTCCTAAAACTGAAACAGTTTTACAATGGTTTATTCCAAATAATTCCAGGCTTGATAAAGATCAGTTCATTAAAAAAATGAAATAAAATAAAGAGTTCTGGCTGCTAGCCTCAACTGAGGTGCTACAGGAACTCCACCTCAGATACACAACTTGGTCCCTTAATCTAACAGCCTGACCTATTAAATCAGTCATTCATCCTGCTGGGTGTCCTGATCATTCTAAGAGAACAGACAAAATCTGGGAACATACCTCTTGTAGATCCATCTTCTACAACACGAAGAATACAGCAAATGGTGCATCTTGTTTATGAGGAAGAAAACTCCTTTCTGATGCCACTTGTTAGAAGTTTATGCCTCGGAGTCTGAAGTCTGGGAGCAGTTATCACACCTCTCCAAGCACAGGGACACTTACAGGGCTGTGTCCTTCCATATTAAAACATCACAGAACACAATTTGCCTCCTGAGTTTTCCAGCTGGAGAATCACCACTGCATGCTGAGGACAGGGTCTCACTGCCAGCACGGGCATCCCAGACAGGAGGAACCAGATCCCTGCTGTGGAACAGTCTCTGAGCTCAGCAGAACGATTCCTACTCAACAAGTGTACAAAAGGAACCTTCTAGCAACTCGCAGACCCCACATTCCTCTGAGGCAACCACCAGAGTACCCTTAAGCAGATCCCTCAGAATGGCACAGTTCCAAACACTCCAGAGTGGCAATTTACCTGTGTGACTACTACACACGACTTCTTTGTAGTCTTGTACACAGACCAGCAAGATCATAATACTGTTAGTTAGCAAGGATCCTTTTAGAAGGAAAAATCATCAGCAAACATAAAAAATATATAAAACAGAAAAAAATCTCTCAAGCTTGAAATGTTGTCCCATTTGGATAAAGAATTTCTGACTTTCTGTAGGCGTTCTCCTGTTGCTGCCTTCCAGCATCTCCCCTCCTCCCTTTAATTAGAGCCTGTGCAAAAGGAGGGAGAAGCAAAGCTATATTTAACTCTCTGTACACCAATGACCAGATAATGCATTCTGTACTGAATACAAATATTTCTAGTTGACCTCCAAATCTAGAGGAAAACATCTAGGAAAAAAATCTGTATTTTCATCATGAAATACAGAGAAACTTAAACCCACCTTTGGCTTTATTGCATGTGAAGCACTGTTGGGTAAGAGATTCAAATAATTCCTGGAGGCCAGTTAATCTGCAGAGAGAGCTGTGCATCAGTAAGGAGAGCAACGTCTGGCACTAGAGCCTCTGCTGGAATGTGGAACCATTCTTAATAGGAAGTTCAAGTGAAAATTGGAGTCAATAGATTCCTTTGCTTCTCCTCTGCTGCAAATAATTCCTATGAAGAAGCCCTCAGTATGTTTTCTGGACAAAACAGGAATTTCTCTGAGCTCATGTCAGAAAAACACTGGGAAAGGCATTCTACACGGACTGCTCCTGAGAGCAGAACTTGGGCTCCAGGACTGAGAAACCCCGTGGAGAGTATTTGTACTCGGCACATACTGTTGCTGAGACCAGGCTCAGCACAGGACATTTCTCAGCATCTTTATAAAGATGGTTTTTCCATTTTTCAGAGCGCGTTCCAGCACACACATCTGGCAGCGCCGCGGCGCGAACAACAGCTCCTGGCTCTGTGTGCATGTGTTCTGCATCCCATGACATCATGCACTCCTCAGCCTGCCAAGGCGCACTCTCTACTGTACAGACCACCAAAACAGAGCCCCAGCATCCCCGTGGGGAGCAGGGCTAACTTCCAGCCCCAAAAGCTTTCCCCTTGCAAAATCTTGTTCAGTGTTTCATCTCTTGTGCTGCGTTCTCTCCCACTCACACCCATTACTCGAAAACAGTTTTCAAATCATTCCTAAATTGCTTATTTTCTACCCTGCCTGTAAAGATCTTCTCTTTGCACAAAGCTGTAACTACTCAGTTCCTTCTCAGCAGAACAACCCTTTTTCCTTTTATTCGCAGTGGGTTTTTAACTCTTTAACAACCTGAAAACTGGGAAATCTGTATTTCCCAAAGAAACCTACATTTGTTTTTCTTTGCTATGGGTAATAGTAGGCGGCATTGTACAGATTGATTATTCTCTGGAGATGTGATTAATGTCTCATCCTGTGTCATACTCATTACTTAACACTGCCTCAGCAGCAAGGAAGCTCTCTGGCACACTTAAGAAAATAGGTTCTACATTGTAGGGCAAATCAGAAGAAAAGTAATTCTATTATCTGAAAAACGTTCATGCTCAAAATCCTTCAAAACCTTTTAAACAAAGGCAGACAAATGCCAAGATCAAAGGTCCATTACTTACACACTCATTGGTGGGGAGCCCTGGAGAGAACTGCTGCAGGATTAGACCCTGGAATTTACCAAAACTGGCTCTCTGCTCCAACTCCTGTTATCAATCCCAAACTAATCAGCCAGAAGGAAATAGATGTACAGATTCCGCAACTGGTAACGAAGTCACAATGACAGATAAGGCTGTAAGATTTCCCTGCAATAATTTCTCTAACAGAGGTGAAAAACAAGGTTTCCAGGCCTGATTCCAATTAAATAGGGCTTAATTGTCAAAGGGTGGAGAAAAATTGCAACAGATTGAGATTTCAGAATGAAAATTTCAGTTTTCTTCTCATGAACAGTAGTCTCGTGCAAGAGAGCCAACTCACTCATCAGGCAAGGGTCACTCAGAGGTTACCCACGGAAACAGGACAAAGCCAGAAGCCAGGTCTATCACAAATTACCAGGCACACTGGCTCGAGGCAGCAGCAGCCCATAAATCTGTTTCTCCCAAGACAGTACTTGCATTTCTAGATACAGCAATTCCACTGACATCTCCTTTGCCTGCCACCAGAGCATTTCCAGAAATCAGTCTAATGTTCCAGAACAGAAAAATGAGGGCATTTGCATGATTTCAATGATTTCAACCGCCCTCCCAAATGAAAAAGCAATTTTTTCCTATTGCCTGCCCCCTGACCGAAGGTTCCCAAACCCAACTGATGTGTTTGGCAACAGGTCGCTGCACTCAGTGCCTACTGCCACTCACTTCAGAGCACCCTTGGAAAGGTCACTACAGGATCCAGTTAATGCCCTTGAGTTCCTTTTCATCCAGTATTATTATTAAAAAATAATGATTATTTTAGTATTTTTTCCAGTGATGACCAGTGTTTAAGTAATTTGCTTTATCTTAATAAAGATGAAAACATGCTATACACATGTAACTCTGTAGTGTTTCTCACACCGAAATGTACATGTTTTGTTTATACCACCTCTTCCCCTGGAAAAATCTCAGATTAATTAATTGCCACATATGATACTCCAGGGATTATTTTTTTATTTTCCCTTTTACTTTTGGTAGAGAAATATGTGATACAAAGAGAATCCCAACTGCAGATAAGGCAAAAGACCTTAAAAATATCAGATTTAAAAGACATTGAAACATGGAAGAGTCACCTGGCTCTCCCTCTCTGACTGTTACAGGGTGGTTTGTTTTGACTCAGGGAATTCTGAATATTTCTAGTTCTTCCTCACTTGTAACAGCAATGCAAGGAAATTTATGTTTCTGAATTTCAGTTCTGTGTTTGTTTTCATGGCAAGTTATTCCTGACAGAGTCTTTATAGAAGCTTTGAAGAAAAGTCATCCTGTGATCATAGAGATGGAGCACTAATGAGTTTAATGAGAATGCAGTGCATCAACCCTAGACTGAGACACAGCCCAACATGATTAATTACCCTGTTGGAATGGTTACAGCAGAATAGAGGGGGCTATCATGGCTATCCCCTAAAAGCTGTGTCCACCCACCTTCTCCACCTGCCTGAAGAGGTGTTCTCCTTTCCTGCAGCGTGCCTACCACTGTGACAGCTGGGGGTGCTGCTAGCACCAGCTCAACACATGATAATCTTAATTCATCATCTTCTCTATTAGCAATTACCCTTGCTCATTTCAAAATCAAGGTCAGTTTTATTTAGCATATCTATCTTTCAGAAAAGCGTTAGTGCTCTAAGTAGCCTGAGTTTTTCAGCATCAACTACTATTTAGTTATATAAAAAGTGGAATCTTCTTATTTCCCAGCTAAGCTTTTAATTATGTCGAATCAAACTAACTCAAAAATTATCCCAATTAATCCTTTGAAATGCATCAGCCAGTTCCGCAGTTCACACAGTTATAGCAGTATCAAAAAACTAGAGTTGAAAATGCATTTACTTGATTTTTACTTTGCAGAACATCTTGAAGAGACATTTGACTACAAACATAACTGAAACCTATTTGGAAAGCAGACTGCAGGTAAACCTACAGATGCTTAAAGTTTATTGGCATTATCTTGAAAGCTGGCACTTTCTGTAGCTCTAAGAAGCCCCCAAGGAGGGTTTAGCCATGAAATATTACGCACCTGAACATATTGTCCATGTACTCCTCAATCATTACAGCCAGCAAACTGCATGAAGGAACAGCTCTCAGCATATGTCCCAGTCAGGCATCAAAATTAAAATTTTTCTGTTATAAAATCTCCTCCTCCTATCTTAGGCAGATCAGCTTGTTCCAAAAACAGTACAGCCCTAGAGATGCACATTTGCTTTTTGAAGTGTACATTTAGATTTGACGGTCTTTAAAGGTCCCGTCCCACCCAAGCCATTCCATGTGAATTCTATGTAACTATAAGCACAGAATATGGACTTGAAGATCCCAAAGGACTGAATCTTGCATTGGTGTGAACAAGAGAAATTTCACAACAGTCTTCCAAGGGTTTCCACTACTGAATGTGCCTGTGACAAGTGGCAGAGCCCTCCTTAGTGGCTCTCAGCTCGCTGTGTGTGCGGCACAGGCATTGCTGGGGTGTAAATCCTGCTCACACTTTCTGTTATCTCTGATACCAGCATCTCCAAGCCACTTAGGATTCTTGGCTCTGAGGGTGCTGAGGCCCCAGCACAGGTTGTCAGAGAAGCTGTGGCTGCCCCATCCCTGGAAGGGTCCCAAGGCCAGCTGGGATGGGGCTTGGAGGCACCTGGGATAGTGGAAGGTGTCCCTGCCCAGGGCAGGGGGGTGGAACAAGCAGGCTTTAAATTCCCTTCCAACCCAAACCATTCTGTGATTCTAGGAAAAGTACTACTAAACTCGAGTATGTCTCTCAGCAGCTGCCAAAAAGCTGCAAGCCATACCAGCCCTATTTCAGCTCTTCCATTTGTAACACTTCTAATGAGCAGATGGTTAATTTTTGTGAGCGGGGAATAAAAAACAAAACAACTTTTGTTGGTGCAAGTGTCTGGGGGTCCTTTAGGTTATAAAAACCAGTTGTTTTGGACATCTGCTTAAATTTTTGACCACAAATTTAGCCTTCTCTATATTACTAGACAAATATTCATATCCTCCATTTGTTTTCAGGTAAAATAAAAACCTGTCAGGTATTGTTCAAGGGGTTTTTTTGCTATTTAGAAGTTGGGAAATATTCCAAGAGTAAAAAAAATTTATTGTGCCTGTTTCCTGTGTATTCCCAGCAATAAAATTTTTGTACCTCCAGATCACACACATTATGTGTTTCTCCACCTTTATTATTGCCACCTCACTAAAAAACAGCAGAAGAGGTTCCCACAGAACTGTGAGTACCTCACCTTCCGAGCCAGTTCCTCAAATACAGTCACAGGCTGAACCTGAAGGCTACACAATATTGAAAGTGTGAATATTTGAACAATGCTGCTGTTCACTTCAGAGGCCAAGGGACTGGGGCAACCCCAAGTAAGGGAAATAACTAGGCAACAAGCTTTCTTTATGTTGTACTGTTAGAATTTTGGGGGGTTGTAGCACTACAGAGATTCGCAGAGGAACCTAAGGTAAAACATAAACACTACCTTCTTTACTGTGATAGAAAGCAAAAAAATTCAGTTAAATGTACACAAAAGCCCTTTGGAGGCCTCAGCATTTGAAAGACCGGTGAGCTCACTGCATTTACCTTCCTGGCAACACTGTCTTCAACTCAGATTAACAGAAGGGAGAGCTGTAGATCTGCTACATTCAAGTTGTTTCTTTCTGTTCTAAAGTGTGATTTTATAAAACATGAATTCACAGAAGCTGCAGAAAATTTTTAATTAGTGAAATACAGATGGTTATTTTCATACAAATTTTAAATTTTCCTGGTTTTATTAAGCACCAACCAAACCCAACACAATGTGCACCGTATTTACAAATGCATAAAAATATTTATAGTTCCAGATATGATTTATCACTGTACTTAACAGCACTGAGCACTCTAAATTACGAACAACAAAAATTAAATTTCTGTGGGTTTTTTTTTTGTCTAGTATAAACATAATTTTGTGTGGGGACACAGAAGAATAAAGAAGAAAAGCATTAGTATTTGGGAGGAGAAATTGTGTGAGAGCATGAGAGACAATGGATGTGTGTGAGCCAGGAGTGAGTTGCTGGTTTGGATCATCAGCTAGGAGCTCGCTGCTGCTCCCTCTGCAGACTCCAGGATCAGTATCCTCACTCAGTGCAGCCCAAGCATGAGATCAAGCAGAACAAATGTGGGAGGGCACAAAATCATACAGGCAACTGATTTCTTTTTTATTCGTTGGAACACTAATCAGGGCTCTTTAAAAAGCGATGTTCACTATACACACTCCTCTTATTCACATTCCTTCTCCGCTGCACTCCCTACTCTGTTACAGCTTTCCAAAGCCTCAGTAACTGTACCTTGCAATACCACACATTTCCATCTGAGTTAAGTGCACATATTTTCTGCTTTAAGCCTAGGAGGGCTCAGTGCTGTAGCTGTCCTTTCCCAAACAGTCACAGAAGCCATTATTTCTCAGCGCACTTTTAGAGTGCAACCAAATCCAAGCAGCTGACATTTTTTATTTAGTACCCATGGGCTATAACCATGAAAAATTTACTCCCTGAAATACAGTTGCATGCATTTCCTACCCACCCTACTCATGATAAAAAGTAATTTCCTTGCACAACCTGGTAACAATGGCAACTGAATGAGATGTATCACCATAAAATAAACATGAGCACATCGCACATCTGAATTCTCCGGAGTGAGACTACTACTCTGTGCTCCCAACAAAGATTTAAATGAATAAGAGGCCTTGAAGCTTGACATGTATCTCTAAAGGCATGGGAGAGGATTCAGGGCAACTGCCATTAAAATTAATCACTATTAGTAATTACAAACCTCCGGTAACACTGTGGCTCACTGCAGGAGAGGCCAAAACGAGATGTCTAAGCAATGAAAACCAAAAGCTAATCAAGAATCTTACAGATATTCTTGTGTGATAACTGAGGGGGGTTAAAGGTTACACTTACAACAAAATCTGATACTAGATTGTTTGCCAGTTCCTACTCATCTGGTAAAGGAAAAGCAAAAGAGAACCATTATTTTGTCTTTTGGACCAATTAAGAATGAATTACAATACAAGAAAAAATAAAAAGAAAGTAAAAATAAGAAAATATGTCCAGAATTCGTTTCCTGAGTTATTACAAAAGTCCAACAGACTGAGGCAGGACCCAGCCATGCTCTGCCCAACTCACGGGGGAGCTGTCCAGCAAACACGGAACTGAATGTTACCATGGTAACAGAAATAAAACCACCATTTACCAGCTTTTTCACACATTTAGAAAAATCATGAAACTGAATTCTAGTAGATGTTATGGTTTCATAGGACGAAAGGGCTCAGAAATTCAGTTCTTGAGAAGTCCATCAGTGATAATGAAGATACAACAGCTCAGATGTAACCTCCAGGACAGAAAGCCCCCAAATCTCTGCCAGCTAACATGTTTGCTAGGAAAACAGTCCCCACAGATCCTGCTTCCTTAAACATCTCATACCCACCAGAGCTTAAACTCCACGATGTGGCCCTTCAGTTTCAGCACAGCAGTTCTCGAGGAAGAAAAGCCAACATCTTCTATCAGCTGCAGGGAACAGAGCTCTCAAAGAGACAGCAGGAGGCTGCGTACGATTCTGTGACACATGGTTCCTAGTGCTTGTGAGGACGTGGGTTTATAAAATCACCTTTAATTATGCAAATTATTAATTACTATCATTTGATTATTTAATTATTTATGTTGTATAATTCACATTCCCCTTTCTGCCATGTCTTGCACTGCTTTTTGTGTTTTATTTGTGAAGAACAAAAGCCTGCAAGCAGATAGCCACAAGGAGTAAAATACGGACTACATAATCCATGGCAAAAATTAAACCCCCTTTTTCACTCTGAAAAAGGTTGGAAAATTATGCCTGAACTACCCATTTAATGCAGTGTTTCAAGAAAGTTTCTTTCCACTTCCCATAGGAGACAAGCTTCTATTAACAAATGTTTCATTCAAGTACATTCTTCCTTTGTTAGCATCCAGAATATCTAGGGCTTGGTATACATCTTTGAAGAAGTTCATTAAAAATGAATCATAAAACCATGAACTTAACACTTGTCTAAATAAAAAATAAGTTTTCCACTAGGGGAATTGAGCACTGTATTAGTTCTAACACAAGAAAAACTAAAGGAATAGTTTTCAGTTACAGACCTATCGAGAACATGGAACAGAACTTTGACCAAGGCCCCTGACGAGACTAACATCAGATACACTGCCCAGGGAGAACAGCCTCAAATACTGGACACTAAGAAAAATGCCTTTATTATCTATTTTTTATATACATCAATATTCATATGATCTATTTTTCCTATGAGCTGGTTCCTCAACGGTTTTAGAATGAAAAAAGCAATATAGGAATTTGCATACCACCGCCAACTTCTGGTAAAGTCATCAGAAATTACAGAAATAACTGCACTGAAGAGCATAAAAATCTTGTGTCTATGATAGATTTCTAATAACTTATAGAAAAATTCAGTTATTTGACTTCCAGGACAGAAACTTGACATTCCTGAGCAAAGGAAAGAAAGGAAGAATTCAAAACTAACACAAATCCAGAAAATAAAATTGAAACTAGAGTGTCTGTTCACTGCATGATAGAAATCACAGTATTGTTCAACCTCTCTTTTAAACTTCAGGGGTAAATTCTCTGACAATGGATAACAGCCAAACTATCAGTCATTTATTTCTCTTGTTCCACATAACACAAGGGGCTTTAGAATTTGCCCTTTGGAGCAAAAGAGAAATCATGTACAAAGATGCTTTTGGTAAAAGGGAAATGTCACCTGCTTTGTCCAGCAATTCAGACCTCAGTGCCCTCAGACACAAATGGAGCAGTGACTCAGAGAACAACACATTTATAGAAATAAAAATAATTGCCACAAATCTCTTTCCCGTTTGCATTAGTCTGAACTGTCATCATGCTCTTGTCTCGGAAAATGCCTGTGCTTAATGCAGCAATTATCCTCGTGCTGCATTTCCTACTTGTACATGATCAGACACTTCACATCTGACTCGGCTACAGGGAGTGAGATGGAATGACCTGAACAAACCCCTGTTGGCACTATAAGGCCAGGAAGATGGAATGTTAAGCCCTGGATGTGTTTTCAGCTGTCAGGGAGCTCTCAGCAAGGCCCCTGCTAATTGGTTGGGTTTCCTTGCCCTTGGCACAGTGCAGCTCACTGTGTAAATGGTATCCTTGAGTGCTTCCTACTGACTTGCTAGTCAAGGCAATTTCCTGCTTTCTCCATTTTTTGTACTTTCTCCTGTCTGCTTGCTCTCACAAACTCTCCATTTAAATTAATTTCCTCAGAGACTGGTTGAGATTACAGGTCTGTGATGAGGATCCAGTGACGTCCAGAAATGCCATGATGTACCAGCCTGTATATCCAAACGAGAAATGCAGGTTTGTTAAGAGCATTCTTGTCTATTACAGAGAAACCAGGTCCAGCATCCTTGAATCCACTCAAACCCCCTCCTATTCTTTATTGTCACTCAGCCACCGAGGGGCAGCTCTCAAAGGAGAGAGGGCTTGATGCACTCCTTACACTCCACAACCTCTCAGGCAGTCTGCCTTGTGCTGCTCAAATTCCAGTCCTCAGCCAACCAGAACTACAGCATAAATTCAGAGAGCTGGGATGAACCCAGGATGGCAAACCCTAAGAAAAACAGGACTATTTGCTGCAGAACAAAACCAAAAACATCTGAGACATGGTTGTTGGTGATTTGATTAATCAAAGTAGCAAATAATGTAATTGTAGCAAAAGGAAAAATAGATGGGGATAAGGGGCTTACAGACCCTAGGGTAACAGAATTAGAGCAAACAATTAAAATGCAAAGAAAGCCAAGCATGTATAGATAACGTGAGTGTAAAGCAAACCATTTCAGAAAGCACAGCTCAGAACAGCTGCTCTCCTTCCGCTGCGAGCATCAGTGACACTGCAGCCTCGGGAGCCAGATCTGCCAGCACTGCCACGCCAGCCATTCCTGCCTGATGTCAAACACACACAAAGGGCAGCAAGAACAGCAACAACTGTGGGAAGAAATTAACAAAATTCCACTTAAAAGCATCTAAAAAATATGAATATCTGCATAGAGCTGAAATGAGATCCCAGGCCCTGCCGAACGCCTGAGCACAGAGCGCCCTCTCTTGTGCTTCCCTCATTTCTCCACACATCACTCCAATCCTCCACAATTCCACAACTTCAGAATGAGTCATCACTACGGTAATATCAGCAAAGAAATTAATCTCCAAGATGAGGAAATGCAATCCTTGTATGCTGAGTAAAAACAAGGAATATATATCTCATTCTTAGGAATATCAAAATTGAAGGAACAAACCACTGAAGAACTAAAAACTGAGCAGAAAAATCAGCTGGCAACTAACTCCTCAAGGTTTGGGTAGGTGAGAAGAAGAGGTAACAACCCATGGTAAGGTTTTAGTCTACAACTATGGGGTACAAAATCCAGTATTGTGTAAATAAATGAAGACAGTCCAAATGTCTTCAAATGTTATCCAGTAGTAAAGTGTTTGAATCTCAATGAGCAGGTAACAAGATACTTTTTCTTAACTATCACCCTTGCAGATCAATCCTCACTTTTGCATTTCAGAATTACTTCTGCATTTGTGCTTTGGATATTCAGATATATGAGGAATAAGATCCACTATACCATTCCTGCATACTAATATAACTAGTTCCAGTGGCAAGAGAACTGTGGGGTAAAAAACTAGCACCTTCCAGCAGAGAAATTTACATTACAGCATTTAAACTAAGTAGAATAACTGCAGTTAACTCCATAAAAGAAAATTTTAAGTTCCTTTATTCCATTTACAAAAAGGTTCCAGAAAACAAAGGAAGGAATAATGAAACCCTACAGTAAGTGCTTGGAAAATTTGTGTTGATTTGTTGCATGCTGAGACTCAAGTACCTCTGTAAGCTTTCCCAGTTCTAAGGCAGCAAGCTGATTTCTTAGAAAGGCACATTTTTTCCTGTGTATTTGTCTAAGACAGACAACCATTACATGTGAAAATATTTCTTTTCTTTTAGGATCACATAAACTGAAGTGTCATCCGTCCACTGTGTCCCGGTCCCTTGCTCTCATGTTGCACTGCTACTGCTCTGTAATTTTAAGAATTTAGAGAAAGGAGAACCTACACAACTTATCTGCACAGCAGCTTTCCCCCAGGAATGCCATAACCATCACCTCTGGTGCAGAGAATACTTCTCCAGTGAACCTGACTTTTGGGAAAAATATTAACTCCACAAAGCAGACAAAATACTACATAATGCTCATTACTTAAATATCTAATTGGAAATTTTAAAAAAGGGGGAAGGGAGCAGAAAACTTTTTGGTGAGGGTGGTCAAATACAGGAACATGTTGCTCAGAGAGGCTGTGGCGTCTCCATCCTTGGAGATATTCAAAACCTGACTAGACAATGTCATGGACAACCTGCTCCAGCTGACCCTGCATTCATCTCCAGGGGTCCCAGCCAACTTCAATTATGCTGTGATTTTGCAACACAAAAAGACAGAAAGAAATGCACAAATCTCACAATAACGTAACACAGCAAGTTCTAGCAAAGTGAAAAGAGGTCTGTTGAATGGTTTTATGTCTGAAAAACTGGAATGCAACTTTCTGCAAATTAAAGACAGATTGTAAGCTGAAGGACAGGACTGGAAAGTTCCTTGCTCATCAAATTAAAAACAAGAGGTCTATTCACAAAAAAAAGTTATGTGGTCAAGTCACATTCTTTGCTCTGAAGTTTTACATGCAACTGAGGGTCGGCACCCTGCTTGCAAGTCATTGAGAAGCTCTGAGGTCGTTAGGGATTGCTAGAGCACGTGAAGGTACGTTTATAAAGATGGGCAAGCAGTCAGGAGATGTGCAGAGGACAGGCAAGTGTCCCCTGTTCTCGTAAAAGTCCTGGTCACACGACTGACAGCTGGAGTCACTTAACAAAATACCAGTGCAAGGTATTCTGCCAAATTCCCCCACAGTGAGATGACAACACCTAAACCCCTCTGGCATTGCAAACACCCAAAGGCTTCACGGCTCACAGCTCCTTTCTGTTCTTTCCCAGTTCTTCACTAGAGATACAAAGACACATTTTTTAATTGAGACAATTAATTTCAAATTAGCAGAGACAAAGACAGTAAGAGAAACTTGTGCCTGATGAAAAGTTCTGTAATTCTTCCTAGTTACTTTCGAATTACACACGCACAGGGCATTCCTTTTGCATCAACTACATTCCCCAGACTATTCGACTTTTCTCTAATAGCTGTTTCAGCTCTAAAAAATGTTGATACAAAAAGGTGGTCCTGTTTTAAGAAATAACATTTTTCCCTGCCTCCTGGCTTGAACAGTTGCAATAATCAGAGATCATTACTGAACCCCCATCTCCAAATCTGTTTGCCAGCTCGGCCCCCTCTCATTCAGCAACCCACTGTGCTTTTCAGGGAATGCTGCTCCTCAAACACCAGTCCCTGGGGCTTCAAACAGCACAGTGTCACTAAATGGTAGGGTCAGCATCCTTACACAGGACAAAGAAATCAAATAAAATCAAGGTACCCCTCAGAGTGCTGAAAACATCCATCTTTGTGATTCTTGCTTCCATTAGTCTTAGGCTGTGAATGTTCCTATTAGCCAAATGTATTCAAGTCTGACAAAGTCATTTCATCTGCTGTTAATGAACAACTTTTCTGTTGAGAGATTAAGAGAATAAATCAATGCCAAAACCCAGTTAATTGTTCAGTAGCAGTAGGCTGTTTGTACCTTTTGTTAGCTGTCACAGCACTGAGCCAGCACTCAACGGGTAGTTAAATTTACATTTTAGCACAGAACTAGGCCGAAATTTAAACCATTTAAGCCATGGCATATTTTTCCTATAATGTGAGGATTTTAAAGTATCTCGAAATCAGCAAGAACTAAGGAGAAACTGTTCAGGTGTCAGAGTCACAGAACATATATCCCTCCATTTTCATGTACCATGCCTAAGGCTGCGCAGCTGTGAAGAGAAATAAAATAAAAATTTTCTAGAGCATGATCAACAGCAAAACAAAGAAAACTGTTCAGAGGGAAATCAAAGAACAAAATGAACCTGAGCTGATTTGCCTCTTGGGTATTTCAAAAACGCAGTCTAATTCCTGAAATATTCTGTTATCATTGCATTTCTCAGTGATATGTACACAAAATATTTTTCAAATATCAGAACTCACAAGCCAGCCCTCTCAGACAAACCCTATGAACAGGTTTATCTGATGTTGTAATAAACATGTTTCAAGCACACACAATAAGTTATTGTGGTCTTTAAGAGATTTGATGTTTGTCTCTGCAATCACTTTCTCATTGTTCATGTCTTGATGTGCATAGATAAATATATGCATTTGTATAACATACTTGCTTATTATCTCACATTAATTAATAGTTTAAAGAAAGATTTTGGGGTGGGGATGTCAAGAGCATGACTTTCAGCCACAGACTGTATTGAACTGAAGTTAACAAACACTAAGTGGAGTGGGAGCAAAAAAGTAAGAATTAACAAACTACCCAAGAAATGCAGTTTGTATCCAAAGGAGGAAAAGAAATATAGAAATTTACATTTAGTAGTTCAAATCTCAAGAAACCTGCAATCAAATTAATTTTTCAACTTCCTAAGTGAAAGGAAGTCAGGTTCTGTATTTAAAACTCAGGCCTTTCAAACCAAATACCAGTTGTCCCTACCAAGCTCCCTCTTCTGGCTAATTAATAAACTCGCTTAGACTTTGTATGCAGAAGGTTCAGTCTTCCCAGTTCTGTTCTAGCAATAAAAACGAATTCTTTTTGAAAAAATTGGTAAATAAACTTTGACATTGAAATACACAAGTTTTCAACTTCAGCCAGAGCCCTCCTGTTGTTTCACACTGACCAGTTACATAAACACACACAAGGAAATAAACATTCCCGAACTGTGGAGGGACACTGCAAACCGACACTTGACCATCTGCATCTCCTCTAAGCTTCTAAACACCACTGCCTATTCTCTGCTATCAGATATTCTGGAAATGCCTGTGTTCAAAGCCAGACTAGTTAATTAGTTCCATAAATTACACCTTTCCTTGTTCTAGCTAAAATTAGGATTAAATATGTAATAAAAACACAAATACACCTTTCAGAAATTGCAAATGTTGCAAATGAGGAAAACAGAATCACAGAATAAACTGGGTTGGAAAAGACCTTTGAGATCACCGAGTCCAACCTGTGACCTAACATCACCTTACCAGCTAAACCATGGCACTGAGTGCCTCATCAATCTTTTTTTAAACACCTCCAGGTGACCCAACCACCTCCCTGGGCAGCCCATTCCAATGCTGAACCACTCTTCCTGTGAAGAATGTTTTTCTAATATCTAACCTAAACTAGAAGCAACCAGTCCTCACCAAACTAACACAAACTCAGGATAAAGAATGAAGACACACGGTGGCAGTGAATGGCCTCAATGTCTTAAGCCAACAGTCACCCTCATTGTAGAGCTGCCAAACCAGTAACAAACAGAGTCTGGCAAAATTTTTCCTTCTCTTCTAAAATCTAAGTCATTGCAGATGATTTGCAGAAACAAGAATTCAAAGTGAAAGGGAAGTACTATGTAGAAGGGTGTGAACATCACAACTCCAGCGGAATGAACACGCAGAGGATAAAAAAATAATTCATTCAGCTGTGGGTTTTCATTATCTCAGTTACTGCAGCAGCATCATGGCTCCTTTCTAAAAGCCAAGCCACACTCCCAGCCAAGCCATGTTTTATGAGACTTCTATCACAACTGTGCCAATGAAGGCAGGCAGCACAGTCAAACTCCAACCTCTACAAATCATTTCTGCTCAACACCTTTTTGACCTTCAATCCAATCATAGCTTCAAGCCAGCTAATGCAAGGCCTTGAAGGGAAATTCATTTCATGTTTATGCTTACTACTGTACCTTCTGCCCAAGTAAAATCAAAAATCTGTTTCTACAAAGTCTTAAAAGAACCGTGACAACAAGAGATTGCAAAGACACAGCCTCTGAAGCAAAATACTGAGGGATGATCTGAAAAAACCCAACGCTGAATCTTTAAAGTTAAAAACCAGAGACAAGGTTCCAAATGGGATTATGAGGGTTTGGGAGACAAGAGGAAAGTGTGTGATGCACTGACAAACTAAAGATACCACTGTGAAAAGATAAAAGGGAAGATACAACCAGTGACTGTGGCTGAGCTTTATTCAGGACAGGATGCCTGCAAAAGCTACGCTGACTCTTCCACTGCCAACTGATAGTAACTTTTGAAGTAGATAAACATTTTGTATCACAGAGAAAGATATCATTTACACACTGATGGAATAAAACAAGAACAGATGCTATGTCCATGATGGCAACTTCATTTAAGCCTTTCACTACTTTTTCCACCAATGAGGCTCAAAATGTTCTCTAGAAGTGACCCCTGACTTTTTGTAAAACAAGAATAAACAAAGAAATAGAGTTTGCTTAAGGTCAAGTGGACATTTAATAGCAGAAGTAGAATTGAAACAGAGTACTTCATGTTCTTAAACTCACTGATACAGTCGACCTGAAAAAAAAGTCTAACTTTTTTATTACTAAGTGGTTTTTTTAGCATTTCACCTCAATAGTGCATCAATACATAAGTCTATTATTTCTGTATTTAACTGAGTGTTAGTAATACCTTCATTTAACACAGCCTTTTTAAGCTCATAAATCTTTTCCATCTTATCTTCTATTTTGATCCACTAGTCTTTTCCACTGATTGTTTCAAAGGTAGCTATACCTCTGTGACTGGCATTTTTAAAGTATTCTTTTATGAAATCTTTTCACAACTTTTCATCTAAGTCAGCTCTCTACCAGATTTCTTAGAACCAAGATACAAAATTGACCACAGGCACCCTGGCTTTTACACTCCTTAGCTCTCTTCAGCTAACCAACCTGGACAGCTAGAGTTTAATTACAGTAATGAAATTTTCTACTTTTAAACAGAGTCCTTCATACAAAATCTTTTATGACATTCAGTAACACAAACCAGTTAATGACCAAAGAAAAACCCACAAAAAAACCCGCACTCAACAACAACAACGCAACTGAGAAGTTTATAAATCATCTCCTTCACAAAGCAGGAGTTTCTTCTAATGTGGACTAATTCAAGTCTTAAGGAAGCACATGAAAAAGCTTTTCTAGAGGCTAAGAAGCAACAGCAAATCAAAATACAAGAGTCAGCGTGATCTGCTTTGAAATAGAAGAAAATTTAACTTCAACAGTTTGGAGCCCAGCTGGTGGAGAGCACCATGCTTGCCACCTGCTCTAATTTCTGAGGAGAGAAGCCTGGGTGATGAGCCTGCTCTTAAAGTGCACCTTTAGCTAAAGTGGCTCCTAAGGATGCGTGAGGGATTGACAGGAGAAACGGAATCTGGAGCAGATGCTGTTAAAATCAATTAGCATGCAGAGGGCTGGCCTCAGACTAGCCAAGGCGAGAGAGCTACTGGAGCAATCAACGGCAGCTGGTGGGAAGCAAGCCCAGAAGGAAGAGGCAACCAACATCATTTACTCTCTACAAATGTTTCCTTACATAGTCAGGTCTTACTGAGAATGCCAAGATACATATTTCTTCAAATGTTTGTCCAAAATATACTACACACAAACACTCTTTGAACGCTATTTTGAAAGGTCTTATCGTTCTAATATACTAATAAGAATCTCCATGCTACCTCTCAAAGTTTTGGAACCACATGTTCCTGGATGCTGATGAATGCTGACTACATTAAACATTAAAACAGATGTCTGGTCTTCACAACCCAGGAACCATGCTGTGTTAAAACAGTAAAATAGTAGCATACTCCCAGTATGCTTACACAGAAAACTGTTTAATACCCAACAGGTAATTCAAGTCAAACAACTTTTAAACAGAAAATACATTATTATCTGGAGCTTTTAGCAAAACCAGACTTTAGTACAGAAATACACGCACTTATTTACACTGGGTGTCACATATGTGAGCAATAATCCCACAGGAGCTGGTCCTTCCCCAGAAGCCAAACACATTTCCTTACCTTGGGCCATTTGGGATTCAGAAGCCGTGCTTTGATGGCATCATCCAAGGCCTTGTCATACTGGTGGATTTTCATGTAGGCTGCAGAACGGTTGCTGTAGAGAATGCAGTTCTGAGGGTCCACCCCCAAGGCCTCGTTGTACAGCACGATTGCGGTGTGGAAATCGCCGTCATGGCAAGCCTGGTTGCTCTGGCGAACCTTCTCAACAAATTCAGCTTTGCTCAACATGGGACTGTCAGGACTTGTTCTTCTGAAAGATTTTGATCCACAGAAAGACATCTGGGAGGGCAAAAGGGAGAAATTGTATGTTAGTGTTAAGAAATGCTACTCAGAAAAGGGAAAAAAGACATCAAACTATTAGGAACTGTACAGCAGAAATTAAAGCCACCAGCATCACTGCAGAACAAATTATAAATTCAGAACCTGATTCTCAAAAATGCAAATTGTTCATCTATTGAATCTCTTTTTGAGGGTACAGAAGTAACAGAAATAGTCTTGCAAAACATATTCTCTATGAATTATGTCTTCTAGACACAGGAGCAGTTGCAGTCTGTTTACATATGCTGCACTCCACACACTCAGAGGTGTTCTTCTCCTCAGCCATACCCTTTGATCCTACAGCACTAAGCACAGTTGCCAGGTAGAGAACAGGTGACGGCTGTGACTATGGAGATGATGCTGGTACACCTGAAGTTTGATATGCAGAACATGAAGAAGCACAGGCATACACAGACAATGGAAAAATGTGTAAAATCTCTTCAAACACAAGAACTTGCACCACAACCTCTGCTCACAAACCTCTACATCCAGCTACATGCAGCTGCAAATTGCTCATGATTGGGAAGGGAAGGATGAGTCTTTAGAACCACATACACTCACAGAAATAAGTGGGACATACAATTTATTTTAACAACAGAACAGTCCTCCTTGGCAGAGCCATCCTCCCACATTGACAACTTCAGGTAATACAAAATAACAAAGAAAAAAAGATTTAAGCCTTCTAACTGTAGGACATTATTTAAAGTGAGCTGTAGAAAGTCCTAGTTCCATTGATTCTGGAACTTTCTCCTTATTTAACTTTCTACATTGCACATTTTCCTCAACCAGTCCTTTCTGGTCAGTAACTGCTTCTGTCATGCAAACCCTACTCTCTCCCAAGGATACTCAAGAACTCAGCAAGAACATCTTAGTCCAGCTCTGATCACAAGGCAGTTGGGAATTCTGCAGTAATAGTATTTGGCAACAGGCAACACAATACATATGGCAACATACAAAGTACTTGAAATTATTCACTAAAGGTTTAGACTACTATAATTAAGATTGGTGTCATCTAGTTTTAGTCCTGCAGACTGAAAAAGTTTAAGAATATCACATATTGTTACCACAACACAACAACCACAGGGCTTAAATACATTACCAGAGCCAGCTGGGGCATATTTTTAAAGGTGGAAAGGGAAGCAAGCTGCAAACTGACATCCTGTCACAAGGATCAATTGGTCTATAGACTTTTCTTTTTTTTCTTGTCTTCCTTAAGTCAAATAACAACAATAGAAAATCATCAAGTTAGAAACTACTGATTTCTTATTTTTCTTATTAAATCCATTCTTTTCTGACAGTGTTTGTGCGTCTGGTGTTTGTCCAAACTTTTTTTAAACTTCTCTATTGAAGGAGATTCCATGCTTTACTCAGGCAATCTCCTTACACTGCTTCAGGATATTCATCATTAAAATATTTTTTTGCTAATATCCAAATCTCCTTTGTGTCAGTAAATGTACTGTTTCTTGTCCTGCAGTAGACTGAGCTATAGTCTATTGCAGACTGAAGCAAAACCTCTTTTCCTTTCCTCTGTGTAGTTGCTTTTTCTCTAGTATTCTTGCTAATGCTAGTGCTGAACACGTTGTGTTCAAGCAGTGCAATAACTCACACATCTGTGAGCATCTGACAATAAACTTCATCACATGGACAGTTTGTTGTGACCTGAGGGCAAGAACTGAATATGAAGATTCAGCAGCTATTACATGGGCACGTGTCCAAACACAAAAATGAGGAAACCCTGAGAAAGGTAATTAGTCACCAGAAGGCTTGGAGGTACTGATGCCTTGGAGAGGCTGACCTGGAGCAGAGGCTGGACAGAGTGAAAGGATAAAGGGCAGGGATTTATTGAAAGGCCTTCACAGGGTGCACCTTGGGCAGTGCAGGACTCTCCCAGAGACTACACCCAGGATGGACACAGTCACACGTTTTTGGGACAGATTTAAGTTTTGTCCATTTGCATATCAGAGGTTAATTGCAGTGGAGTCTCATTCTCTTAGTTTGCTTCCCCCTAACTCACTTTTTTTTACATTTCTCAGGGCCTGAAACACTAAGGTATCCTTGATTCTCAGGCCTAGAGAGGAATTGTTGTGTCTGACCAAAATGGGAAAAGCAGTTGCTAACACTCTATATGGAGCTCAGAGTTACACACTAAAGAATTGTAGGGTTACAAATATATGAAAATATAAAAGCTAAAATCCTAAGGCATCACTACAGGAAACAGGGCTGGTGAGTACCCAGGTGCCAGGGGCAGCAGTTTCTTTGTGTGTCTTTAAGGGTGGCTGCTGTCTCCCTCCCTGTGTATTTCCTGGTCACTGACCTGCATCAGGGACAGTGAAAAATACCAAGTGTCGTGTAGTTCCCACGCTTTTACCCCATTCAGCGCCAACGACTGCAGCTTCCACAAGTGTTGTGGTGATCTAGGCCACCTTTGGGCTGAGAATGGACAAAGGCATGCAGTGGGTGGAAGTTCCCGCCTCCTGGATGTCATTCCACCTAGCTATTCCTCCCTTGTTCCAGAAACATCTTATTTCTTTAGTTACCCATTGGTTCTACCCTTCATGTTTATGTATATCCCTGTTGTGTAGTCAATTAAGTTCTGTTGTTCTATAATCCCCATTGGTCTATTGTAATTAAACCCTCCCTATTGTTCCTTTGGTGGTTTATCTGACACCTTTTGTCTTCTCTCTATTGGTTTATCTCTTTGTTCGTCCCTTCTCCTCCCCTACCTTAAAAGACAGTGTAACTGTGCTGGTTTTTGTTGCTCCTCATCCTGGCCTCCTGACCTCCGGGTTGGGAATGAAGACTTGGGTGCTGCAACATTGAGTCTCTCTTTCCTCCTTGGCCTCTGCCAATCGCTACACTTACCATCGACTGCTGCCAGCTCCACTGTGAGTACCACAACTAGCCATGAACTGAAGTTACTTAGAAGAGAAATATTTCAAGAAATAGATTCCTCACCAGCTGTGGCCATAACTGCCTCCAGCGGGAGGCCCGGTGAAGGAGCAGCCAGCCGCACCTGGAGAGCTCAGGGGCAGCAGTGGCATCTCAGCCAGCGCGTGTGCCCGGGCACAGGGACCGTGCTGCTCAGCCCACGGCAGCTGCTGGCCCGGGACCAGCAGGAGCTACTGAGCCCTCGGCAGTGAGGCCACTGCGAGCCCACCACGCACCCGGCACCACCTCGGGGAGCACCGGGGCAACGAGTCCGACAACAGCTGTCTTTTCTGGCAGTTTATGATGCACAAACAAATGAACACACAAAGCTGTTAATGGTCCTTCCAGAATCATGCTGTGAGTCTGTAACAACAAGGAGAATCCATAAGGAGACATCCTCTCGGTCCAAGTGAAGTGGTTTCTGCCTCTAATATCCTGTGACGCTAAATAATCTCATGAAAAAAAAAAAAGAAACTATGATGGTAATTTGTGGAATATGTTACTATTTAATTCCTGCTATCATGAGAACTACGTAAGGCAGTAAAACATCATGAGGTAAAATCAAAAACCCTAGAACAGTAAAACTGAGCCACTCTGGCACTCAAACCACAAATAAAAAAAGATTATGGTTATGGTACCAACATACAAAAAGTACTCATTAGAAAGTCATCCCCACTTTCCAGTCACCATGGCTCTTCTTCTGTTAATACAGTGGAAGGTGATGGTAATGCACACATTTGGGCTGCCTAACACTTTACTGTAGAAGGTGCTTTCATGTACTAAACCAATGCTAAAGGAGTTTCTTAGTGCAGCAGAACAAATAAGGTTCTAATGAAGTGCAGAAGAGGATCTAGTGAGAAAATCTGAATTAGAAGCTTGTGTATTTCTAATAAAGTAGAAGATGGCAGGAGCTTCTCAACATTACTTCTCCAAACTAGCATAAGACAGCAGAATTCAGGTCCTGCTACAGAGGTCGTGTCAGACAGAAGCTTCCACAATATCTGCTTCAGATTAGACTCAGCACTGAATTTCCTTCACTGGTGAAAAAACCTCCTCTGGCAGAAGGTGCTCAGGATTCAACTCCACTGCTGACCATGCAAGTGGAGTGTTAAAACACACACAATCTTCTTTGGTCTTTTCCTTTTCAAGAAGAAATGAACTCCCAACCGCCCCCAAAGCAAACAGGAACTTGAATACACACCAAAACTTACAAGAACTTTTGTCTTCAGAGACCAAGCTTGTTAAACTTAGTTCTCTCTATGGAACATCCATCAAATAAAAGAAGTGCCCATACACACTGAAAGATGTGTCTGAACAGCATATTGCTATCCAGAAAGCCACAGGGAACACATTCCCAGTGAGTTCCAGTAAGATGAATGAGAAGAGATAACAGCAAATCCAGATTCTGCTCCAACAGGACTAAAGAAAACAATGTGGCACAAAATTTATCAAAACACCAATGTTACACCTCAGAGCTTGTTGGTTTGTATGTAATTCCTCTTATTTAATGCTACATAATGCAAATAAATATGCCTTATGCAGATGATGTCTTGGGTGGCAAGTCCATAGTTAAGACACCTTTCCTAAAAAATTCTTTATAATTTTCAAAAAAGATAATGTAACTGTGATATGTAGAATTTTCATATTTTAAATTATCTCAATAGCTCAAGATACTTATTGAAGCATCAGGAAGAGGAAAAAACCAAAAAGAGGCAAGCAGAAAAATTGGCATTCCTAATAGATTCTGAAAAGAAAGAGTGACAGTAACTTATGCTAAGTACAGGTTTCCAAAATCAGCTCAAATCTGTAACTGAGCTTCCCCTTTCTATGAAAACTTCTGAACAACTTCTTATATTTCAATCTGTAAAATGGTTTTATGTTTTCTCTCCATATTCTGGGGTATTACCATTTTTCTGCAACAGAAATTGGCTTCAACAAGAGCCCAAGAACAAATAAAGCACATGAAGGCAGTCCCTGAAACCTCGCAGCAGCCAGCACCAACCAGGCTGCAGCACACTCCTGAAAAGACACGAAACCTTGCCAACCACATGCAACCTTCCCCTAAACAGAGCAGAATTTCAACAGAAATAGTGTGGAAAGAAATGAAAGGCTACCAAAACTGGAGGTTTAAGCCACTGCAGGATGATATGAACTTATCAACAGGAAGGAAACTGATTTTTTTCCTTAACTGGAGCTTCTACAAAATTTTCTATTGAAAATGGTTTTTTCTAAGGAATTTTTTTTAAAAATGAGAAGCAATTGTGAGCTTTCAATACTGAGCTTGGAGAGATCTGCACTTGTGACAGCAGTTAGAGCTGTCCTAATTTAAGGCATGCTACATGTTGCTAAAAACTGTAGTAACAACTATGCAATCCATAGTTAAATTTAAACAGTACTTTTTGTTCCTACATAATTTTAAAAACTAGTTATTGTTAGTAACAATTTTATATTTATATATATATGTATGTATGTGTATATATATAAAATTACAAACTATCAATGAGGAAATAGACCTTTCCCTCTGATCTGTCAGTGAGCCACACGGAGACAGAGACAGCAACGAGGGAGTGATGAACCAGTAATTCAGCAAAAGCCAGGCACGAACAGTAACCTCACTCGAGGAACACCTGTTAGGGCAACACTCAAGGCACATCCACTCATCCACTTAGGCATTTATCCATTTGCCACATATCCATTCCAAAGAGCCTATAAATGGTTCCATTAGCGCATGAAGAGCTCTTGTTTCACACCAGAAGAAAGCACAGGAGAGATGTTATCTAAGATTTTGAAAACCTCCAAAAGAAAAGACGCTAAAATGATGCACAGCTCCAAGAAAAGAAGAGGAAGAAGGACAAGAAGGCATAGGCACCCAGCTCTCTGGATGTCAACTCTCTGTTCGTTGGCGACAACCAGGGCATCCCTACGGCTGCAACATCGAACCACAGGAGCGCAGGCTGCCGACGGGGACAGTACCGCGCACCGCTGATCGCCAGCCTGTGCTCCAGTGCACGGGCAGAGCCACATTCGTCACATCTGCTGTCAGCCAAGGCGCACTGACCCAATCCAGTCTCCAGGGTCTAAGTTCTGTCAGCAACAAAGCCCTTATAACGAAGTTCATAACTTTCTGCACCACTGAAGCAAGGTAAGGAGCTCTGCAGTGCTGCCAAGTACACCTGACACGCTCACCTCCAAACTTTGCAGATTTTAACGAGATTCGAGTTTGTTTACGGGGGCGCCAGAGCGAGCACAATGCCCATGCCGACATCCGAGCTCTCTGCTCGCGAGGGTCCCGCTCCAGCTAGCGGCGGCCGAGCACGTTCGGGGTACACAACACCCGCTCCGGGGACGGGCCCGGGCCCTCCGCCGCTCCGCACCGCGCGGGACCCGGCCGGGACGGCGGCGGGACCCCCGCCCGCCCCGCTCCGCCGGGCCCGGGGCTCCCGGGACGCGGGGTCGCTTACGGCACCCCGAAGTGCCCGGGGCGAAGGGAGCCGAGCGCTCGGCCTGGAGTCCTCGGAGCCCCGCCAGGGAGCTGCCCCACCGCCGCCCGGCCCCTCACCGCGCCTCGGGCCACCGGGCCTGCGCCCCGGCCGAACCCGCTCCCGCTCCGTGCCGGGACAGCCGCCCGCCCGC
>VWPU01017564.1:0-20447 GCA_013398955.1 Callaeas wilsoni
GGCCGCCCTGCCCTGCCCTGCCCACCGCTCCCGCCGCGGCACCGGCCGAGCACGGGGGACACGGGGAACGCGCTGGTCCCTCGCCATGTGTGGGATGCGCCTTGGCCGCTGCGGGGGTGGTTTGCCTTCAAAACCTTTCCTCTGTGCCCGGTGCCAGCGGAGTGTTTTGGAGGGAGTTGGTGGTGCTCGGTGGAGCGCTAATTAATTAATTTCAGCCATTTCTAGGTGCACGAATCGTTGTTTCTGATCTGACTCCACAGAGGTAGACCCAAGAAAATGATACATTTTCGGTTCGGTGCCAAATGCCCATTTAATCTTAGCTGGTGTCTGAAAGGTGATTTTTTTTCCCCTCTAAGACGTTGGATTCTGTCTTCGCTGTTTGCCTTGGAACAAACACTGTAGCCTTTCTTATCTGTTACGCTGCAGTAAGAACTGCAGTCCTTTCCTGGGAGATTTGAAGTAAATAATTACATTCGTATTTTAAAAATAAAATGAGAATTCACACTGATAAAGTATTGCAAAGAGGATGGGAGTGATGCCAGTCCTGCAAACATATGTGTAGGGGTTGATAACACGTGTAGGAAAGATCTGGGCTTGGAGGAGGAAATGGTCCCCACAATTTACAGTTGCCAGTGTCAGTCTCACTGAGATGGGAGCTTGTGCCCTGGTTTGTGGGTTTTTTTAGCCTCGGTTCTATTTTTTCCCTTTTTTTTTTTGTCTACAGGAAAATATTTGCTGCTTTTTGGTAGCTACATGATGTCTTTTAGCAAAGGGCTATTTGCCATCACTAGAACCTCTCCATAGCTTCACACATTTATTTCTTATTTTGGATCTGAGGGATTTTGCTTTGCCATGAGATTCACATTATTGGCAGTTATCTCTTGGCCACATCCGTAGCAAGAGGACTTCCTCCCTTTCTAACAGACTGTTCATATTTGTCAGGTGAAGAAAATGGCTTGGGTTTACACCTATGCTTCCTAGGAACAGGCCACAGATAAAATGCAATTACTTAGTTTACTAAGTATTCTAATCCAAGTATCCTGTTTTGATAGCCGCTAACATGTCTAAACTTTGGGGTTTTGCCTTTATTGCAAAGCATTTTGTTCCATAGAGGTGAAAGGAAAGTGTCTAGAAGTATCAAAGAAGATTTCCAAACTCCTGTTGTGCTCAAGGCTACCACTACCACATGCAACCCTTAAGAAAAAAAGTGGCTCCTATTTCAAAGTGTCAGTTGTGTCCCATTATAAATAGTAAAACTGAATAAAAATAAAAAAATTAAAGCAATAAATCACAAACCCAGGAGCTGTGGAAAGCAATAGCAGATCTCAAGGACAAAAGAAGCAGAAAAAAATCTGGAAAGTATATCAGACCTAATCAAAAGCCCATTGAAATGAGTGGAAAGTCTCCCATAATAGGTCAGATATGGGCCATTTAGTGCCAATGACTATAGTTAGAAATAATTTCCACTCTGGTAATCCAGGAATGATTACATGCAATCCACTGTGTTAGATGATGTAAAACAAAGCTAATTTACCTGAATTTGCAAGAATTTTGTTGCTGCAGCTGAGTATCACGGTTTAGATTCCTGGTGCTTTTGTGTTTGCAGGGGAAGTAAGACTGGGGTTTTTTGTTTGATTGGTTGTTTTTGTCGTTATTTTTTACTTTCCTGTTGGGAACATTAAAAAAATGAGGGTTCGGTTCTCTGGAGTCCTCAGCAATTTCACCTACTGTGAGAGGCCCATGATGTTTTTAGTGGGAAGCCAGTTAGCAAAGTTTGTGTAGCTTGTATTCTCATCATGCCAGGCGTTCTCCCCTCTTGGGGGATGGTTGGCTCCTAGATGGGGACAGAAAAATTGGCCATTTCCTTGGATGACAGGACAGTTTCCAAGCAGTGGAAGCTGACCGGCTCTGAAGTCTGCGGTGGCCTCTCTGGGGATGTCCTTCCTGGGAAAGGATGATGCTGGTGGGATGCTGGTTAGCTTGAAAGATCACATCATAGATATGAAAGCCTACCAGTAACTTTCCATGAAGAAAAAACCTAAGCTGAAGCAGCAAGGGATGTGGTTTAGCTGCTTCAGCATGGACAAGATTGTATTTCCAGCATCACCGAATCATGGTTTCTAAGAATTCGAGCTGTTGACAGATTTTCAAAATGTTTTGACAACTCATTTCACTAAGATTTTTTTACTTAGAGTCTTGAAAATTTGTCACCGTTTTGCAGAAATACTTCAGGTTTTTTTGGTTATAAAGCTAGGGGGAAAAAGTTATTTATTTTCATTAAAGTCCCACTGAAAATGTTTGGTCCTTTCCAAAGTACCTAGCTCCTGGAAAAACTCCATTAGCTGGATAAAAATCCTCCAGAGCTGTGGCTTAAAGGAAGGTCATGGTTTTGGTTGCTCTGATCCAGATACCAGAGTTAGAGGAAACATCCTGAAGCTGCTGCCGTGCTCCTGCTTGGATAACACTCTTAAAGGCTTTTATATGGTTAAATGAAGGATGTTTTTCTACATTTTCTTGATTAATTGAATCAAATCTTGAGGTATTTGGTGAAAACATCACTATCTTTAAAACCGTTTGCCTAGAATTTTTTTAAAAGCTGATGGTCAGCTGTAAATTTGGCTTTATGCTAAAATTGGATTCCTGAGCTGTGGGAGTATTGTATGCATGGCACCAGCCATTTGGTTTGCCAGGAGGTCAGTGTTTGTGAAAGCAAGTATTTTAATAACCAAAATGTGATGTTTACATTATTAGCTTGGCTGTTCAAAGTGAAGCTCGTGCAAAGAAATGAGATGGGCTCATTAAATGTTTAATTAAACCATTGTCTGCAAATAGGTTGTACTGCTAAACATCACATCTCTTTATTAAAGAATAAAGTTTAAAATGGTATTTTAAACCTGAAAAAGACCAGTTACTGTTATTCCTTTCAAGGGAATAGTTTTTGGGTGAGGTGTTTTTTTTGTTTGCTTTGGTTTGGGGTTTTTTTTTTTGGATAAAAAAATCCTCTAAATTCTCAACCATGGTTTGACTGTGGCACTCACAAACAAATTAGAAAGACCACTTTTTTCAACTTCAAGGATACCAAGACCTCCACATTTGTGTTCTTGGTTCCAATACAAGCTTCACTCATGCATGTCCCCACTGACTTTGTAGCAAATATTTGCCAAGGATAAATATCAAGTACATCATTCAGGAGCTTTTTGCCACTATACTGGCATGGAAACGTCTCAAGTCATTTTTTGGATGTGTCTCATACAATCTGAAGGTAAACATGCCGTACAGTCCCTGACCTGAAATGTACGGTTCGTTTGCAGTAGCTGGACATATTTTCTACCTTGATAGTTGACCGAAGGCAAATAGATTTGTAACTGCTCCTGCAGCTGGAGTTAACGTGCAGATGTTTTTGTGTCGCATACAGCTCAGTATGGGCTGGATAAATTAGTTTTTGTCTGTAACATGTACCAAAGAAATTATTTTTCAATGAGTGGCCGTATGGTGAGCCTGGGTGGTTGACAAGCTGTGCAGGCAATGACATGGTGCTCTTCTTCACTTGTACCTCCTACTGGGTTTCAGGGGACAGTCTCTTTGGTATTACCTTGTAACTAAAAGAAATGGATGAGGTAATTGGTGGTCTACGCAATCAGAGCCTTGGTAGCATTGTGAGCAAAGGTTTCAGTCACAATGCATAGCAGAAATGAATATGCCCAATTTTTAAGTTACAAATCTGGATACTTTTGGATAGAGGGTTCTTTCCAGTACCTCACTTAATGTGATGACAGACTGAGACAGTGAAAAGTATACCAACTACAAAGTATTTGGGAATGAGTGTGTGTTTCCATGGAGCTTTAGATGTTACTCCTATGTGTCAGTGCCTCCTCACCCTCCCCAGGCCCTTTTGTAGGTTTGGAAGCAGAAGGCCAGTCCCGTGACCCAAATGGCCTTTTATGTTCTCGTGTCTTCTCTCTGTATCAGGGTGAACTTTTAGGCAGGGGAAGGAGAAAACAGGCAGGCTTGTTACTGGTCTTGAAGCCATGAGTTGCCTGCTGCAGACAATTTGGTTGAAAACAAAGACATTTTATGTGTGGATTCGCAGGTGGGTCATGGGGAGTCTTGGCATGAAACTGTTTTCAGGTAGCTGGGCTCTACGCCCCCATTGCTCTGCCAGTAGCACTCTGGCTTTCGTGGGAGCAGAGCCAAAGAAGCTGATGAGATAAACTTGAGAATCCTTCGGGAACCATTTCTTGTACTCCCAAACTCAAAATCAAGTCAGGGTGAGATGTAGGAGTCAGCCAGTGCAGGTTTTGGTTTGCTAGGTCGAACTGCTAGGGGATGCTAAGCTGTAGGGAAACAAGAGTATTGTTAACCAGAGACAGGGTTTTACTAGGAGAACATTTCCACGGGTTAAGAGAAACAGGAAGCAATCGCTGTTTAAATCAGAGATTCCTTCATTCTTCCTGCTAATTTATGAATATGCAATGTCCTTTTGTTTTTATTTTTCCTGAGGCCCAGTGATCTAACTACTACTTTCTCACTTTCACTGCTCTCACTGAGAGAACGATCTAATTAGTGCTGCCAATTACATTCAATTTGAATTGATGAATAGCCAGTTTCAGAAGGCCTGATTCTATCTAGTGCTCTGAGCATCCTGAGCACGTTAATGTGTTCTCACTTGCCTGTACTGCCGATGGAAGCTGGAGGCACCCTGCAACTTGTGCGGGTAGTTCTGTGTTCACATGACTTACTTTCCTCACAATTTTTGGTATGAAATCTCGCATTTTAAGGGCAAACCTTCCGCTCTGGTGGCTTGTGTTCTTCCTGCATTCGTTTTGCTGATTTGTTTTCTATTGTTGCTTTGCGCAGGGAAATCTCAGTCAGTGGCTTGGCATGCAAGGGATTTTTAATACATTTTAATAATGGAAAGATACTATTCCACTACTCAGGAAGATGCAGCTCTGTAATATTTCTGAGACCCTGCAAAGGGTAATTTCTGAATGCGCAACCCACTGTTGAGTTCATGTAGACTATTAGGCAACAAACCAGTTACCAGATTTTCTTTGGATCTCACCTTGTTCAGCCTGAGCGGGGCCTGGCCTTTCAGGAGAGGTCAGCATCCTTCAGCTCTCCAAGTGAACAGCTCAGTTTTTGAAAGGATTGAAAGGCCAGTTAGGCAGTTCTGTAACCTGCCATTTCTCTCGACAAGAATTTGGAGGAAAGAAGAAGATCTCTTTATAAATCTCTCTGTTCAAGTTAGAGATGTGGCCCCTGTATTCTGAGGTTGAAGGTCACAGTGCAGAGGGGAGGGATGGATGGACAGATGCATGGATGGATGGATGCAGAAACCTGCAGAATGGGATTGGTGCAGCTCCTGAGAAATCTGCATCCTCCAAGTCCATGCTCGCCTGTGTACCGATGAGCTGCAGGGAGCTTGCCAGGAAGGGAAGTAATTTTAGAGTGTGATTTGGAAAATGATTCAGTTTAAAAATTGCTATTTCTGAAGGGCTACTTTCAGCTGGGATCCAGTCTCCAGCCTGTTCCCAGAAGCACTTGCCTTGCTGCAGCAGAGCGTGGTGAAAAGTGGAGGAGGAATGTCTGTCTGGGAGCCGGCAGCCCTGAATCTCGTGATGCCGCTGAGGAAACAATTCATGGGGATGGGGCCTATATTTCACATCCCTTCCTGCGTTTGACAGGTGAGTGTTTAACCCACCTAGGCTGGTGAACATGGCAAAGGTCACTATGCCCACCCTCCCTCCGTGCTCGAGGAGGCACAGGAATGTGGGTCTGGAAATGGCGCTGCTGGGCAGGCAGAGTTTCAAGACAGGAAAGCCTACTTTATCCTGTTGACATAAAAGCCAAGGACAGCATGAGGAATTTATGAATCAAAGTTGTGAAATGGCAAACGCCTTTTTCATGCCATTTGAAGATGTATTGTACGTATTTGACAGAGCCTGTGGCTGCAGCTCCTGCAAATCTCTCCAGCCAGTGGCCCCGAAATGAAACCGGTTAAGCCAACACTTGCTCCATCAGGCTGAGGCTTTACAGAAGTTCAGGACAGGCAGCATTTGATCACAGCACTGAAGAAAATAATGGCAACCCCTTTGGCCTGTTAGATTTGCTTTCTAGGGCGAGAAGTTTCAGGGGGCAGTTGTGTGCTGATTAGTTACCATCAAACAGGTTAAAACGTCCCTTCTGCCCTGGATTTGTCCCTCTTGTTTCTTTCAGGTAGGTGCTGGCTGATGGTCCTCCAAGGTCATTTACCCTGGTAAGCTTTCCATAAACAGGTTCCTCTTGTGACTAAGCAACTTCACACAACTTGGTTTGTTTTCGAGGATGTGTGGAGTCAAAGTGTATGGCTGAAGACTTTGCTTTGGTTCCTGTGCAGGTATCAGGCACATACAAGGAAAGCAAAATATCATCTTTAGGACAAATTCTAAGCTCCTGCTAGGAAGCAGAAGGTGATGAGAATGTCATCGTGAGGAGGGCTCCCTTTTATGGTTGTCCATTCTTGCTTCAAATGCAGCGAACAAATGGGGAAATGTATCAAGCTTTAAAAAAAAAAATTCCAGTTTGCTATGTAGAGCGTTTTAAAGGACCTTTCCAGATTAAGATTTTCAGTTATTCATGGCCACATAAACGGTGTTTCATATGTAATACCAAGACATTCTTTGTGCATCTTATGAAAGAAAACAACTGCTGTGCCACTGAGCATGCAAAAATGTGCCAGGAAAAACATTCAGGACCGGACTAATTTTCATCTCTGGTCTTCTTAGCCTGGAAATGAACTTCACCCTCCCATTTGCCTATTTTTAGAGATGGCCAGTGCCCATATCCACCTGGGCACTAGGGGAATATGAAATGAAGCTGTTTGGCAGTGTTTTGCAGTCATTTCACGAAGGAGCAGTCAAAGTGCTGCAAAGCGATTAAACTTGTTACAGTGGCTTTAATGCATTGTAGGTGTACTGTGGCCAGTGCTCTCACTTTGGTTTTAGAGCACTGGGGTATTGATTTAGCATTTAGCAAGCACTTACCTAGTGAAAACGCATCAGTGGAAACATAAGAAATAAAAATGCACAATGAAGAATGTATGATATCGAAACCAAACTACACGGCGTGCTTCACGTCAGAAGGAGCTTAGGTAAGGAATGAGGTGAACGCAGAGGAACAGTGGGCACTTCAGAAGTGGGGTAAATAATGGTAACTGAGGGCACTCTGTGCCTGAGAGATCACCCCTGTAGCTCTGCATCTGTGAGAAGTGCAGGAGGCAGGGATGGAGAGTAGGAAGGAGCACAGACTTTAAAAGCTTTCTGGAAGCTCAGGCTTAGAGTCCTCTCAAAAGATTTCCTTCCGGCTGCACGGTTCCCTTGCTGGCCCTTCAGGTGCGTTGACCTCTAGTTAAGCATGGTCTAGTGCAGAGGATGGAAAGTTTTCAAGCAGCAGTTGCCAAACTGTACTTTAATTTTCTAAATCAGACATTCAGTGGGTTAACAGAGGTATGGGAGGTACGGGATTTGTCCCACATGGAAACGAGCTGCCTCCAGGCAGCCGAGTGTCATGTCCCGCCGGCACCCAGGGGCTGCTGGCTTCCTTGGGACTCTTGGCTGTGTCTCAGGATGGAGCCATTCCCATTTTACAGTGTCAGGTTCAGCCCATGTGCCATCCACAGCTCCTGACTCCTGGTCGAACAGCCAGACTGTCTGAGTCAGGCTTAGAAAACATGGATTTCTCACCAGTTATAAGCTGGTACATTGCATTGCCTTGATCCAATAATTTCTCTTCCAGTTGCCTTACTTACCCTTCTGACCTTGGTCCTGTTTCTCTCCCTAGGTTGAGAAACATTCCAGCATAGAATGGCTTTTATTTTGATGCCATTCTATTCTGGAATGGATTTGTTATCATAGCTCCCTTGGAGATGCAAAGAAATCATGGCAATCTTCCCACCATCCATGAAGGAAGTTAAAAGAGAATCCCACTGGTGTGTGAACCTTTGTATTGGGGAGACCTTGTCATGCCGATAATGATATAAGGGGAAAATACTCTGCTGTGAAAAAGATGTGTTCTAGCAAGCAGGCTTCATTTCTGTCCAAATGCCAGCATGGCTTATTATTTTCTAATGAAATGAAATATATTCATGCTCTCTGAAGTTGACTGTGTTGATTTAATTTGTGTTTTATGATCAAGATTCTAGATTTCATATCTTTTATGTTTTATAAGTAGTGAGCAGGGATTTGGCTGCATAAGACACATTAATATCAATACAATATAACTCCCCAGGCACTTCTTTAAAGACTATTTTATACATAACAACATGGAATTTCGCCTCTATATTTCTCTCATTCTCTGCAGGAAAAAGCAGTGATAGCTAATCTGAAGGCAAGCACACATTTCATTATTGCTCTCAAAGCAGTAAGCATTTTTAGTACTCTGAATTTTTCCTGCTGACAAACAACAGGCAGTGTATAACTCAGAAATCAAATAGCTGCTTTTTTGTGGGCTGGGCTGGGGAAAGCAGCAGAACAATCTCAGGCAAGAAATCACAGGTTATTATTTATTTTATGTGATTTCAGTGTGCTGCTTTCAGATTTTTTTTGCTTTAGAGAACTGGTATGCACTTAGTGAGGAAGATTCTTCTCAAGAATGAAATACTATTAGAAAAGGGATGTTCACTTTTCTAGAGGAAATTTCCTGGGTCTGCTTCCTTCCTCATGAGTAAAAATGATCCAAATGCTGTTGAGAATTGAAATAGGGATGAAAAAAGACATGTTTTCCAAGCAGAATATGTTAATTTTATTTTTTCTTTGTCCTTTCAAACCATATTTCTGACTTTTATCCCAATCCCTAAATTTGTCTCTCTGTACTAAAAGACAATTGTCACATCTTAGGCACTTGTTCGTCCAGGAGAATGGAACAATCTGGGGATGATCCTAGATGATTTTGAGTATTTTCCAGCAGAAGGAAAGACCTCTCGGCATCGCCTGAGTACTGTTGGTGGGTCTTGGACTTACTGAGCTGTTCTGTTTGAGCTGAGCCTGGTGAGAGCTCTTGCCAGAACAGGGTCTCTGCTGTGGGATGAACCAGCTGGCTGGACTTTGCAGGGTGTACCTGTGGGATCCCACCGGTATCGTGCTTACCCTTAAGTAAGAAAAAATTACATTTGTCAGCATTTAGTCTTCCTAAAATTTGTCTTTCCTGATTTAACTCATGGTTCAGATAAACAAAATTCCGGTTATTCTGATGACACTTCACAAGGGTTGGACTAATGGCGGTTCAGTCACAATTTGCCCTGGTTTGGGATTGCAGAACATTCCTTTTGCTCTGAACTGAGTGAGTACGTCCCATTTGGCAAATATGGAGTGTCTCTGGAGCTGTGCAAGTCTGGTCCTGAAGAAGATTGTGCACTACACCAGTCTGTGGTGCTGTTGTGTATTAATCCCATGAAGCAAATTCTCCCATCTCTGATCAAGTGCTGAAGTTTAAACGGGCTGTTGCAATACTAGAGAATATAAATCATCACCTTACCTGCCGCTTGTGGCAGCTTGTGTCATGGGATTCAGCCTAACAACCAAATAAATCTATAAATCAGCTGGAAACGACCGAGGAGACGAGTGCCTGGATTTTATCAATTGGGTATCGAATAATTATGAGCTCCCAGTGTGTATGCCCAGGTCTCACACACACACACTCACTGGAAGTGTATAGCTGATAGAGATGTAACCCAGAAGTTCATTATTTGATAGTTGTAGGAGTTATGAGTCTCAGGCACTGCCTGACCTTAGGATTCTTCTTCTAGGCTGCATCATATTTAATTAACACTGGATTTCTTGGGACTGGTGTCTATACATGAATCAGAGGGACGAAGGGCAGGGAAAGAAAAGTTATGTTTAAGCTAAAGAATAACACTGGCCCAAGAGCAAATGCATATGTATTGCCTGTGAATGCACTGAGAGAATATTTGAGAATGTTCCTAGCTATTAAAATAATCAACTTTCTGAACAGCCTTCCAGTAGGAAGAATGAGAGCAAAAAGCTGGACTGTCTGTAAGGTGGAGTCTGAAGTGTGTTATATAAAGTGATGTCTGCGATACCAGTAAACTGAATTTAATGGCTAAAGTGCTCCAAAACGTCATCAGATATTTTAAGCTGGATAACATACAGACCTCAGTCACACACGGTATTTCTTCCCGATCACCGTTAAAAGGGGTGTTACATTTCCACGCTCTTTTTATAGCAATATTGACTTTTGGAAGTCAAGTAACTTTTGTAAGCTGGCTGAGGAATGCATTTAGAAAGAAGGGCTAGGGATGATTTTGCTAGAACATCCTTATCAGTGGGGAAAAAAAAGAAATAAGTTATGTCTGTTATAATTTACTAACATGAAAGCTCCTCAAGGTCTCCGCTGTTCAGAACCCAGCGGGAATTTTCCAACTGAGGAGGAGAAAGAGAAATGTTTACTAAAAGACAGATTGCAAACATCAAGCTGCCTGTTCTGCAATTGATCTTTTACACTGAGAATATCCAGAAGATCTATACTTACGGTTAGGCTGTTATTTGGAAAGGCAGTAAAAGACATTCTGCTGAGAACTGCTTCATATTAAGTCTGCAACTTGGGGAGCTTTTAAAATACAGCAATTGCCTTGGATGTTCATTTCAAGGCAGACCCTGCTCTGTACATTTAAAGTAATGATTTGTCTTTCAGATCCACTGGAAGAATGTTGGGCTTTTTTTCTTGCTTGATTAAGAAGCATAAAAATATCACAAAGGAGAAAAAATGGCTATTAGATAGGTTTTTGTTAAATGCCAAACTCTAGCCCCTTCCTGAACAAAAAGAGGCAAAAAAATTAAAAAAAATAGACACCTCTGTGCTTAGAAGTCTGGAAGGTAGGTGCAAATGTTCTTGAGTGGGGAAGCTGTCAGATTCAGTCCAGGGGCTGCTCTAGCTCAATGAAATACAATGGGAAAGCCCAGAAATGGGGGAATGATATTGGCTGAATGATCATATTGTCATTTTTAGGAGAGGCATATCTACACTTTGTCATATTGACCTTTAGTTTCTTATCGCTGCAGATTGATCTCGTCTTTTGTGCTCTTTTCCCAGCCTCTTTAAATCAGTATTTTCTTGATGAGAAGACAACTCAGAATAACTAGAAGATTAATTTCTACTAGGAAGAAACTTGAGTCTTTACCAACTGCCCCTTCAATTGCTGCTGCTAGGAGATTGAGACATGGAAAATAGATTTAATGTTTACTGCCATGCTTTCTGCCTGGTAACATGAAACTACATCCACCTCCCTAGGCTCCTGTTTAATACTTATGCACAAACTTGTCTTCCATGCAGCAGCAAAGCTTTGCTAGAAAAGCAAAGAGGATGAACAACCCTGTGGTGTCTCAGCACTTGCAGTACCAGCTGCATTCGCCTCTTCCACTGCCCCTGTAAGTCAAATCCTCTGCAATAAAGCACCTTTCACTATGATTTCCCAGCAGAGGTGTGATAGCTATAAGCTATCTCCTTGACTCTGATATTAAATTCCCTGGTATTAATGGATTATGGCCTTCGGCATTGTCAATATTATTGAGAACAATATTGAGACACTGGAAACTCAATCAAACCTCACCTTTTACATTAATTGTTATACAGTTTCTACCTTAGCACTCTGAAAGGAAGCAATTATCCTGGATCCATGAAAACATCTCTAATGTAAAAGACAGCAAGTAATGATCATTGTCCCTTCACCCTCAAAGAAAGCAGATAATTGGAAAAAATAAATTAAGACACTGGTGAAAGAAAAAGGGATATAGATGGGGCCATAGGTCATAAGAATTTCTGCCTGCTTGCATCTGCACAGTGCACTAACAGTTCAGCAATTTCTCAAAGGGAAGTGGGTTGCTTTCACAGCATTTTTTGACGCATCTTTTAGGAGACCTGGGGCTAAAGATTGCCCAGGTGTGATTTGTAATTCTACTTCCCACCTGTTTCCACACATGCAGTGAAAAGTCCTGTACCTTCTTCTTTTTGAGCATAGCTAGCTAAAGGCAAGGATCCCCAGGGAAATCTGCAGCAAAATTGTGTTCTTGCTTTATGACGACAGTTAACTTTGAGATTAAAAACTAATGAAGAAAATTCTGACTGAGCCTAAAATGGTACTAGCTTTTTGAACTAAAATTTCAGGGTTGAATAACTGGAATTTCAATATCATCCCATATGTGTTTGTGGAGCAGTATTGTCCCAAATGGCTAGTGATGCAGTGCTTTCTCAGTTCTGCTGAATAAATCTATTTTAAGTAATTTCCCAGTAAAAGAGTTTGAAAACCTCCTCTTGCTATTGCCATTGTTTATTTGCAACTGTAAAAATCTGCCAAATTTCAGGCTTCATTCTGAAAACACCAGGAACTCGGTCCCTTATCCAGCAAAGCCTTTCATCACAGGCTTAATTCCAAAACACATGAATAGTTCCCAGTGACATCTGCAGGGTAAGTTCAACAGCTTAGGTTAAGCGCACTCATCCCCTGGATCAGAGGGATTTGTTTGTATGTTCAGAGCGTAGCGCTGCAAGAAGATGTTCACCAACAGAAGGTACCCGAGGAGCTGGTGTCTGGTGTTCCACAGAGGTGAGCAGGGCAGGGGAGGGGGGACCAACTGTAGCAAGCAATGGCGTTTGGGAAGGACAGGAGGCTTGTGTTCGTGCCTGAAAATTTATAGGCCGCTTCATCCCAAAGACTTGGTTAGCTGGAAGTTTATCTTGGTCTGGGAGTGTGTTCAGGCCAAACCCGAGGTCACATTTCCACAGGCTTTGGGGATTTCTGCTTGGTTTCAGGGCAGGTTTCGGGGGTTTCAGTTGCCCTACAGACTTCTGCCCAGTGAGGGAAATGCTGCAGAGGTAGAGGATGGAATGGCACAGCATTGCTCAGCACTGAGCGATGTAAATGGGTGCTGGTGAAGGAGGATCTTCTGCTACAGACTAAAACCTGGCACAGACATCACTTCACTGCACTGAGTGATTTTAATCTGATGAAGCCTTCTTTATTCAAATCTCATCACTCTTGACAGGTATCACGAGTAAAAATCTTGAATAGAAATGTTTCTGTCTGTAATTATAATTGGATTTTACAAACTTCCCCTCCCCACTACATTGACCATGCAATGATTTCTTTCAGCTCCATGCTTGTTTGGGAAGAAAGCCTGGTGTATCATCAGTGTGAATTGCTCAGTAGAGAGTTTATGAGGGCAGGTGCACAGGAGAGAAATGGATAGTATGGCCTTGTGTTGACAGGAACTGGCATGGAAAAAGTTTAATTTCAATCTCACTATAAAACATAAAGCCAGTAACTTTGTGGGTAATGGAGCTCACACCAAACACACTCATCCAAGCCTTACAAACATGAAGGGGGCTCTGACTCAGATGGGTTGAAGGCAGGTCAAGGTGAAACCACCTTGCTCACAGGAAATGAAGCAGTGGCTGACGGTGCTTGGGTAGGTGGATGGCTTTATTTCAGTCCCGTGAATGTAGTGCTGTGCACAAGGTGTCCTCTGGCTGTAGGATCACAATAAGGGGCTGTGGAGTGGAAATCGGCTTGTGCAGCAGAAGCCTTAATGTTCAGGAGCTCAGAGCATGGCTCACCAGGAATGTTCTGTAATAATGTAAAATATGGTGAGGCTTTTTGTTCTGTTGTGTTTTGTTTTATGAGAGCTGACTGCTGCTTTTAGCAGCCTTCCTGATACGAGGTCTCAGCTAATGTGGAATGCACTTACAGCGCTGGCTGCATGAAGTGCTCTCTGATGGAACAGTCTCGCTGCATTTCCAGTTTCTGCATTTTTCTTCCTTTGAACAAATGAGAAGGAAATAGTTAATCATTTAACTTAGCAGATAATACTGTTTACAGCTACTGAACACATGAAAAATGGTTTTCTGTCCTCGGCAGCTTTGTTCCTTTGAGGGTTCTGCTTGTGTACAGAAAAAAAGTAATTTTGCTCTGCTACAGGCAGCAGCACGGGAGTCTTCTGTTTGTCCAAATTCTTGCCCTGAAATCCTACTTCTGTTCTTTCTCAGCATTGCTTGCTCCCACCCAGGGTCATTCAGATTGAAAAGATATCCTTAACCTGAGTGCATGGAAAGCATGAAAACCACAGGGCATGGTCTGCTAGTTAAATAAACTGGTATAATAAACTGAATAATGCCAGGGGAGAAGTGGGCACAGAACCTTACCTGGAATTTTGTGCTGCTTTTGCCGTTCAGACAGTTGGCCACCTGAGCCCAGATATGTGAAATACCACCTCTGGCTCCGGTATTTTTAATGCAGGGCTTTTGCTCTCGCATGCTGTGGGCTACTCATGAACTGTCAGAACAGGCAAAAACACAAGAAATGCTCCTTCAGACAAAGTCAAAGGGATTGTTTTGAAAGACACATTGCAAAAGAGTTGTCCTCCTAACACATCAGGTACCCTCTCATAAAGTGTTGAGCATCCCTGTGCTCATTATCGTTGTGGACAGGAAGAGCTTGATGGGATGTAGGACCAGGCATGGGGCTGGTTGTGGAGTTTGCAATTTCCTTCCCTTTCAGGCTTTTGACGTGAATCAGAAAAGTGAGCCTTTGTTTTAAAAATAACTGTGGTGACCCTCTGAATCATCATCATGGACACTGAGGTGGATTATTTGCTCTCCTGAACCTTGCCTTGACAACCTCTTGGCAATTCTATGGAAAACAGTATTACTGCCTTTTTTTTCTTTTTCAGGGAAAGGTTTGCTCTCAACATAGAAGAATAGGAAAATAATTTCATTGAGTTTTACTGTTCTTTGCCAGTACATGGCAATCTCAGCTCCTGAATCTTTAGTTTGTAATGAAATGCAAACTAGAGTGTCATGGTCAAAGAATTTTGCCCCTTAATACATCTTTAAATTGAGATTTCAGTGCATATAAATTACAACAGTTTTAACCAGTGCACTATATATTTTTATTACTATGAAAGAGCTCTAGAGACATTATGAGGAATCAAGTGAGATTTTATGGTGGGAACCTTAAGGGGACTCCTTTCACTTAATTAATTAAAAGCAGCTCCACCAAAATCAGCAAAATTATGTGACAGTAGAAGGGATCAGAGCTTTCTCCTCCATCTTTACTGAGCACATCTGAATTCCTCCACAATCTGGGAATTAACAGAAGACTGCTGAGTGTCTGCCTCTTGCACCAAGCCTTAAAACATGGTCAGTTTTTTGAGGTTTTTATGCTCAATGGAAAACCCAAGATGTCTCCGTACCTGAGAACACAAGATGGAGTCTTACACTGCTATTATTTTTTTTCAGAAATAGCAATGGAACTTCTTATCCACTGGGAGATATCTGGTCATCTAAGAATTCCCCCTCCTTTGGGGAATATTTTAAGGACAAAAGACGTGTGTTGACCTATCAGAAACAGAATAAACATGAGCCTAATAAATAATGAGTGCTTTAGGGGAAAGATTTTGTTGCTCAACATTGAAAGTGGAACTAAGCAACCAGATTTTCTTCAGCTGAGTTGTAAACTGTCCTGCTTGTACAGAACATGGGAAATAAAACTGGAATTTTATTCAATGTAATTGTAGAAAGGACCAAGAAAATAGCCATTGCTGACTGAAAACTGCCTCTTGGGCACTGTAGAGAGTAGCAAATCCCAGTGTAACAGGACCAATAAAATGTCAGGAAATATAAAGAAAAAGTCTGTGTCAGTGATTTTGCAAAATTGTTTTGAGCAGCTACAGAATTTTGCTGTAGATTGCTTGCAGAATGAACTGGGAACACTTTTCCTAATGACCAATGTGCAATATAAAAGTCACATGGTTTTCCTTCATCCCATAGGGCTGGAAGTTCAGAATCTTAATCAAAACTTTTTTTCCTCTGACTTAGAGCAGTACTCATAGCCCTAAGGACGGCAACACAATTTGGACAGCTTTGTGAAAGCAGATATACTGCCTGCCACAGGAACCTAGATCCCAAAAAAGTCAACATGCAGCTGGCAGAAAAGGCAAGCAAACACCCCAATGGTTTAATGTAACAATGAAATGTTGAGGTTGGCTTGATGAAAGCTCTGTTCTATCTGACTCAACTAACGCAGACATTGTCACTTAGGACCAGAGGGGATATTCTGATCATCAGGTGAAAGTAGAATTTAATCCAATTATTTTTCTGGGGAGCCCAAGACATTGAGTCTAACTCAAGCCTGTCTTTTGGAAAGACTTCAGTAGGTTGCAGTTATTAATCACACTTGAAGTTTAAAAATGTACTTCTAGTTTCTAATTCAGATTTGCCTGGCTCTAGTTTCCAGACATTCGTTCTTGTGTCATACTTACTGTTTGAGTTCTTGTTTAGTACTTACTATTTGTTCTTTGTGAAAGCATTTATAATGCAGACGACTTTTGGTTTTATTTTTGAATATGACAGCATATTTAGAGCTTCCTCGATCTAAATCTCATGCTGGACTCCTCCATATTGTGACTGTACTTTTGTAGGATGGAGCTCTTCCCCATTTCAGTCTAGACCTTTGTCTAAGAAATAGAGAAAACAAGGCAAAATAAAGAGAGGAAACGCGATGCACAGGGAGGGACGTCAGAAACACAAAATCCTTGGTTCTGGCTGATGTCATGTCCAAACACTTGCCAGGCTGTCCACAGTAAGGCTGGGTCACAGACATGGCTTCACACCACAAACTAGAACAGAGTTTTTAGAAGGAAGCAGAGGAGCCACCAGGGATTACAAGGGAGGCATGGGAACTCTTTAGAAAATCCTCTGGGCAGCCCTGTTTTCCAGGTGCAAAATTATTCCTCGGTTTTTCCTCTGCTTCCTCTTCAAGAAAGGGAGTGAAGGATGAATGACCTGAGGGTATGGCATGAACCTGTGTCAGGGAGGGCTTTGGTTGGATATTAGGAAAAGATTGTTCACCCAGAGACTGGTTGGGCACTGGAAGAGGCTCCCCAGGGCAATGGTCACAGCACCAAGGCTGACAGAGCTCAAGGAACATTTGGACAATGCTCTTAGACACATGGTGTGACTCGTGGGGTGTTCTGTGCAGGGCCAGGAGTTGGACTTTGATGATCCCTGTGGGTCCCTTCCAACTCAGAATATTCTATAATTCTATGAATTTCAGTATTACAGCATCTGTTTGCCAGTAATTTTCATCTTGTTTAAAAACCAGTGACAGGTACAATAATGCCTTCTGTCTCTGTCAAATATTGGAAGTTTAAAAAAAGAGAGCTATAAATCACACTGCAACAATGGAAAAGGCCATTGTATAAATAAGGAAACAGTGGAGAAAAAGGGAAACTGTTAGATGCCTTGCTGTCCAATATATAAATTGCTACGTATAAGACACTTAAACTGTGAGAGGGAATAAAAAACACTGAAAAATGAGGGAGAAAGCCAAGAGACAACCTGAGGACACAGACTGGCAAACTGGTCTCAGCTTACAAGGGTGACTGGAGTGATTCAGAAATGGAAAAGAAAATTGTTGTTAAAGAAACAGCATCTGTTAGGAGGTACAGCAGCAAAGGTGGCTGTGGAGCTCCCCTTGCAGCAGTTTCCTGGAGGAGATTGTGAATGACCCTCTTCCAGTTGCACCTGTGACCATGGTCAGGTGGTCTGCAGGCCTGCAGAAACTTTGTGCACTTGGAAACGCTGCCTGTCAAGTTCAGCTGTGGCTCTGTTTCAGCAGAGTGCCTGATTGCAGCTCCAAGGGGGTTGCACGAACCTGGAAGGGACCTCCAGATGAAATACATGTTGGCTGTAGTATTTTGGGTGCTAATAACCCATCCAAACCTGTCTGGTTTCCACAAAGATCGCAGCAGGAGCCTTTTCTCAGCAGTGCCATCCTGTGCCCTGCTTCCATATTTCTCTTGCAGACCACTGGGGAAGGAGAAGGCAGAACTGCTCACGAGAAAGCCTCTGAAATTTAAAAACAGAAACAAAGTGGTTTTCCCCATCTCTCGTTCTTAGAAATACTCGGGTGATGTGACACAGAGAGGTATAAGGCTGTTCTGGCTGGCTTCTTTAGGTGCTCAGGGTGCCACCTTAGACCCAGCTCTCTGCCTGCAGTGCCAGCCCAAGGTGGTGGTGGTGGGGGGCTCGGTGTGGCAGCACAGGGACAGCTCTGGGGTGTCCACGTCCGAGGGGGTGCCTGGAGCTCCGCTCCACAGAGCTGCTGCCCCCTGCACGCCTTGTTTTCGGTCAGGGTGGCCACAAACCCTCCAGGCCTCCCCCTGTGCCACTTTGCGGGGCTGCACTGTGCAGGGGGCATGAAGCCAGTGGGGTCATGGCTTGGGGGACACCTCTGCTGTGCAGTCCATGGTGTGGGGCGCGTCCCTTGTCCACAACCCCAAACAGCTGCTGGGAGGAGCTACTTCTGCCTCCTTGTCAGACATAAGGTGCCCACAGGGCTTTTATTGATGCGGGGAAATATCTCAAGCAGGGGAGCAGAAGAGAAATTCACTGATAGCATCTTCTCAATCCTTTTTTTGCCAAGGTTAAGCAAAAGTTGTGGAAATTAAACCTGGAATCTATTTCACTCTCTCCTTCTTTCTCCTCTCCTCCCCTTCTTCCTTCTGTTTCATCTTCCCTGCAGAAAAAAAATCACCACGCAACTCAAGCGGGACAGTCCTCCAGAAGGAGCTGGGAATTAATCTTGTTGCTGAAATGAAGAATAGAAAAGTTCTTCAAAACTTTGTCATTTATTTATAAAATACAAGACTTATGATTTATTTTTCCTCCCTTTCTCATTAATCTTTCCCATCTTCAGGCATGTGTCAGCTCCCCCAGATTCATTTAAAAGGAATAAAAAGGTTTCCTTTATCTGCCTTCTTTTGCTGAGCATTGTAGCACTGGCCTTTATGGACCTTTTTGGGAAACATAAAAAAAATTGAAATGTACTTTGAAAATTAAATAGCACCTTAAGAGGAATATCAGCTCTTACTGCATTTGTGATAAAACTGTATGATTTAGATTCTAGGTATAGTGTAAGAAAAAGGAAGCACATATATCTTTATTTCATGGATTTGCCCTTCAGGAGGAAGGAGCCTTTGGTAACACTTGCTTTGAACCTGCTCCCAGAAGAATTCTTGGCCTGCCAACATACACCTGCATCTAACGGACATGGCAGGACACAGGCTGTCATGGCTTTGCAATGCCACTGTGTCACTCCAGGATTTGTCGAAGTGCTCCTGACACCTCAAGTTACTGATTACAAGCCTCTCCCAACATCACCCAATGAATGACAGAAAGAGGGAAAAGTGACACAGTAGGGAAAAGTGGCTTCCCTGTCGTTAATTGATGGTGAAAACCTACCCAACAGGATTTCCTCCAGCACAAATAAAGGTGAAAAATCTTGTTTCTGCTCAACAAGGCTATGGCTAAGATAGGCAGAGCTTTGATTAAAATGTGCTGGGAGAGTCAGGTGTGTGTTTTGGAGCCCAAAACACGGAATTGTATGTCGGAAGTTGTACTAAGAGGGGAAAAGCTTCCTATGCTCCCAGTGGCACACCAGGATTGTAGAGAGCTGGGTATAAATTTCTTTCTCTCTTTGAGCATCCACTCTAAAACAGAATTTCTAGAGCTTTATTAAATGGACCTAACTGTGAAAGTGGGTGCTATATATGTATATTACAAGTAATATTAATGTAGGTGTGTTACAGTAAATTTCTAATACATTTTCCTTTCTTTCTTTTCTTTCCCCTCATCTCCGTTCTAACATATTTTTGAGGTGGAGCTGCTGAATCACATCTCGAGGGGATGAAGGACTGTTTGGTCTCTCAGGTGTGTTTTCCTTCAAGGCAGCACTGTCTCTTGCAGCTGTGCTGGTGAAGATGGGCCGCTGAGCTCTTGCCAAGGAGCTGTGAAGAGCTGAACTTGTGCTTGTCTCGGAAGCCTCCTGTGCTTGAGAAAAGACTCCGTGCTGTCAGGGGTCTGTATGAAAGCTATCGTTTGAATTTTTTGCAGTGGGAGACTGCCTCTCCAGCTGGAGAGGAAGTTAACATTCAAAAAGTTAATTTGAGACAGTAAAAATGTACCATTTAGTGCAATTAAAGGTGTGCATGCACAGAGAGTAGGGGTCAGCTGTGAGCCTCCGTCCAGGGTCCCAGAGACGCCACCTGCTGCAGCTCCGCTCCCAGTGGATACATTGCTCCACCTGCAAACGTATTGGATGCTAGGGCTTGAAATTGCTCTATATCTGCTCCTTTCAATATATATGAACCTGAGTAAAGCCTCAGACCTGGTGTCTTGGTTTGAGAGACAGGTGTCTGCTAAGGAAGACAGAAGTCTTCCTTGGAATGGAAAAATGTGGACCCCTTCCCTCTGAATTGTTATAATTTTGCAATTAAGGGGCTCTCAGGCAAGGATATGAGACTAGGAATAACAGTCCTTTACTAGTATATCTAATGAGGCAAAAACAACAACTTTGGCATTAACAACAAGACGGAACCCAGTGACGGCCGTCTCGTCTC